>PVJC01027688.1:0-23117 GCA_004026665.1 Murina feae
TCTTTCTTTCTTTCTTTCTTTCTTTCTTTCTTTCTTTCTTTCTTTCTTTCTTTCTTTCTTTCTTTCTTTCTTTTCTCTCGTTTTCTTACCATTGATGCATAGCTCTGGATTGCCTTTATCACACCAACCCAGACAAATGTAACCTTAGGTGGTTCTAAGAATGTGTGCCAGGCCAAATTATTTACCACAAGGTCCAACATTTTACCTGAATAAAAGCCAAGCCGAGAAGAGTCACAGACACATGGTTTTGAAGTCAGAGATCTGAAAAAATAAGTTCGAAGATACCCTTTTCTCTTAAAAGTAGGCGTTAAAATTTGAGAAAGGTGCTGCTGTTAGATGTGAATTTGGAAATCAACTGTGTATTTTACAGTTGTGGGGATATTGTGCAATACTATGAATCTCCGCTTTTACTTTTGATTTATAAATTAGAATAGTAATGCCACTTGAACCATAGTAAGTAACGATTATTAATATACTGCCTAGGATACAGTGAGGACTTAGTATGTTCCTGGCCCTGTGCTAAGCATTTTTAATGCAGTCTGTTTTTATAGTCGTCCTATAGAGGAGACATTGTCATTTCCATTAAAAATACTAGGAAAATGAGGTTCACAGAATTTAAGTAACTACCTAGAGGTCACACAGTCAGTGATTGGTACACTGCAGGGCTTCCGGAAACCTGCCTTGATATTCACCCACGGCATGATGGTTGTCTGCCGTTCCTGCTCTGACATTGCATTGTAATAGCATTTAATGTGATCACTCCCAATTAGCCTGTAAGCTCCATAAAGATAGCAAACGTATCTGAATGTTCATTTTTCCCCTGGTTCTTTGTACAAGGAGTACATAATGTGTGCCTAATACATTAGCTTCTCTGCCATTCTTTTTGCCACTATAATGTTATCACACTGAAAAATCCCAATAAATGATTTGGAAGTCTAATTCATTCATGCGCTCCTACCTGAAAGCATGTGACTTTATTTTAAATATTGGACTTCCAAGTGTATTAAGATTTGGGGCCAAAGATGAATTCATTGTTTTTCTAGCTAACAAATTTCTTTGTAATATACTTCAAAATTTTTGGTACATTAAGTAGACTTTTTTTTTTTTAAAAAAAAGATTATGGTATGGATACATACAGAATTTCTTCCAAAAGAACTGATTCAAATTAGTAGTTTACTTTAAAAAGAAATTTGAAAGTAAGGGTTGCAGTTCCATGGTTGGTTTCATTTACCCTCCCATATAAAGGTCATGATATATTAAAATATTAATTCTATGTAGATGTTAAATTTTGCTTTATAATTAAGTATCCTAAATTATTAACACCAAATAATATTAGTAATTTTATAAAGCCTTGCAGTTTTAATTAGGTTTAATTACAACTGTATCTGGTAAGTTATCCAAGTAGAGTTTATCTCCCTCTCAAGAAGGTCTGTAGTTCAGGGTCAGTAGAATAAGCCCAGAGTCTAGCATCAAGGACTCGGGCCCCTTCTGACTTTATGGTCTGCTCTTA
This sequence comes from Murina feae, assembly GCA_004026665.1. Taxonomy (NCBI): domain Eukaryota; kingdom Metazoa; phylum Chordata; class Mammalia; order Chiroptera; family Vespertilionidae; genus Murina; species Murina feae. The sequence continues at coordinate 1,511 of PVJC01027688.1, forward strand.
ATATGGGACTTCTATTCTCAAGTTCACTTTTCAGTCTAAGATTAGCATGATTCCCCACCTTACCATTTCCCACATAGGAAGAAGAAAAGCGGGAAGAGAGCAAGAACAGTGGGCTGCTTAGCTGTTAGCCCCCTTTAAGGACATTTCCCAGGAATATTTGTTTCCTCACTTCAACAATTTCTTATTTCATATGAAGAATCTGGAAAAAAAAATGTGGGGAGAGTTAGGCATGGGTTCGTAGTTCTTCTCTATTGAATAGAACATGAATTGAATTCAGAATACCAATAGTTACTGTATGACCTTGAATCCCATTTTTCATGTGTAAAGTGATGCTATTCATAATTGTTCTATTGCATTGATATACAAATTAAATGTGTTAGTATGTGCCACACACTTAGCACAATACCTAGACTGTAGAAATACAAATTAAATAGGTAGCTAATGTTGTTTTTCCACTATGTTGTGTCTCCCCATAAAAAATAGAATTTGGATGATGTTGGTACCCTTTTGTTCTCTCATTATGTCAACTCCAGTTGAGCCATTAGACATAGGGCAGTAAACAAGCAACTAAAGTCCTGCCCTCATAGAGATTACATTCTCTTGGCATTGGGAGTCCTAGAAAAATTGCTTACAGATAGGTAATAATACAGAAGGGAATGACCTTAATAGAGAAGCAAAGGAGTTGTTCTCATATTTTAATGTGCAGAAGATTCACTTGGGTAGCAGATTAAGATGGAGATTTCTGGGCTCTGCCTTCACAGTTCTGAAAGTCATGCCAAAAATCAGGAATCTATTTAGTTCGTAAATGTTTCTTACGCACTGACTCATGGATCACTCTTTGAAAAATACAAGTCTAGGAAACGAGGGAGGAAAGCTCTATGAGCTATGGTGAGAGATTTCCAGGATTTGGCATCAGTTTCAGCCCTTTCCTAAGAAACCTCTTGACTTGCTCCATTAGGCTATGTTAGCCTTGCCTCGTCTGGATAATTCTTAGTTTCAATGGTTCGTTGTGGTTGTCCATTGTAGGATATTTAATAGACATCTTTGTTGTCTCCTTTCCAGTAGTGATAATCAAATGTCCTCAGACATTGCCAAATGTATCCTAGGTTGGAAAGACAAAATTACCCCAGATGAGAACCATAGGTCTGGTTGAAATCTGTCCTTTTACTTAGAACATACAGATTATCTGAAATGGAGGCATGTACCTCTTCCCTCTGAAAGGGTGGGAGATGGCAGATACAGTGATTCCAGTGTCTTGTACCATTTACCTACCCACAACCTGGTATCGAGAGGGATGCAAGACTCCTGAGAACCCATCACAATCATCCTCTGGCCATAATCTTAATATACCTTTTCAAAGTCTTTACTTCCGTTCTTAGTTACCCCAAATCTTCCTGTCTTAAAGTCACAGGCATTTTTACTCTCTAAGGCAATTAAAAGCTTTGACAAGAATGTTGTTTAAAACTTTAGACAAGGCAAAAATGACTTCGATATCCTTGTTTGTAAAAAGCAAGAAATTAAAGTTGAAACAATTCAATTGTTTTTATAAGCACTTTTTAAAAATAAAACAAATCATTTTCACAGATCACTGCATATCACTTTAGCTATTCTCTGATGAAGTAACAAATAAGTACTTTTTTTAAATAAGGAAAAGTAGCAGTAACAGTTTATATTTTTAAAAAATCATAGTAAGAAATGGAGCAGGATGATCTCATTGCGATGCAAATTACTTATGCAGGTATTTTTAAGATGATATTTAGCTCTGCAATGCTGAAATTAATGTGAGTCCTTGAAATCAAGTTATAGGTGGAAATGGAATGTTTCACACCTTAGTATTAATTTTTTTAAAGGGAAAGTTGGAGAACTGTAACAGGTGGAGAGTCCAAATATAACAGAGCTTACTTCTTTCAAAGATGTAGCTGTAGCATATTTGAAGAGTTTTCCTTGGCATATTTTAGTATATCAGGTAAAGGAATAATGAGGTGGTCTTTATAGCTTATAAATATGGAGGTGATTTAACTTTGTCAAAGGCTAGATTCACAGGGACTCCAAGGTAGGGATTGCGCCTTGAGAAAACTTTCATCTTAATATTAAGCTTGATTTTAACAGGGGCAAGTTATTGTAGCAGATGCTCTCTGGCCCTTTAATGTTTATCTTTCTTCACTGGTGAAAGGTTGTGATTTTCTCAGAAGTTCATGAAGTACTTTTATTTTTCAAAGAAAATTTCTAATATCATAGATTGGAGGCTTTCTTTAAAGGGACCCACTGATATTTCTCTGATTTGTGGCAATGCTGTTATGCATTTTCAATCTTTTGAGGACAGTCTGGCCTTTAATCTGTGGTTCTGAAAGTTCCTTGTATAGCTCAACATCTTTAGCAAAGGAACAGACAACATGTTGTCCAGCTGTAGAGGTACTTTGTTGGACCAGAGAGATAATATTTCCAGTTTCAGATGGAACAAATGGTCGGGTGCTTTTGCTGCATTTTTCCCTAAAAGCACAGTCCGGGAGAAACAGACTGTGAGGTTCCAAACCAGGCCAAGCCTGGCAGACAACTCTGTGGAGACGTGCCTGACTTCTCAGGGGAACCACCTTAAATGCCCTTCGTTTCTTACTATATTCCAAAGCAGTCAGAGCTAAGTGTATAGCTAAATACCCTGTACCTGCGAACTGAAGTCGTGCATTTAAATTCCTGATTATTGTCTTATTGGCTAGCCAGTTGCTCCTCTTTAAGCTTCAGTTCCTTTACCTATGGAATAGTGAGGATAAAGTGATGGATCGCTTTTCCTTGGTGAGGATTATGTGATGTTAACATACAGGAAAGATATAATGGCTTGGGATACTCAATATGTATTGAATCCAAAGTACATTTATCAAATAAAGAGAAGTACTAGTCAACTTGTATGAGTAGGCCGATCAATTGAAGAGGCAGCCTAAACACTGGGGACATGTCCACCCAACCCCATATGCTATGGACAACATGCCAGTAAAGCTCTAGGAAGTACTTGTTCCTAAGTGGCCAGAAATCTTACACTCTAGATAAGACTTTAATGTATACACAACGTTTTTGAAGAGAAAGCAGCAAGTAAACAGCTAACTATTTGATTCTAGCAATAAATATAATGAGAATCGAGCTGGAATCACCAAGAACAGCTCCATGGATGAGCTGGCTACTTATATTATAAGAATGGTTTACCTCATTTTTAGTTGACCTTCTTCATCTCTTTTTTTTTGAGGGGGGGAGGGCTGCACTCCATAGCCAGTGTTTAGGTCTCCAAAAGAAGGTTCCTGTGTTTTCTTTGAGAATCATATTTCTTAATCATTCTCCAAAAATGGGAAAAATGAGATTGTATCTAGACTACCCCAACCATACTTCATCCCTTGTCATGCCCACGGTCAGGTGGAAGAAGAAAGCTTGCCTCCTACTGAGAGTACCTTGTTCTTGCTTTGCTAGGGCTTATGGTATCCTCACACTAGTCTATTGGAATACCCTTCTCTGTGAAGAGATATTCGATCCTAAAGTTCTCAGATGATCCAATAAATTATGCTGAGAATTTTAAAAGGACTTCCAATGGTACCCAGAGGTTATACCATAATACTTTATAATGACATACTTATTTAAACTTTAAATGGTGTTTTAGATTTGCCTTCTCACATGGATCTCATAATAATTGATGAAATAAAGAATATTAATAATCCCACTTTACAGTTGGAGAAATAAAAGTGCAGAGAAGTTACTAGAGTGCCCCTAACTTTCACAGTCTAACTGGCACAGGCAAGATTAAAGCCAGTTTCTCTAATGGGTAATCTTGTGCTTTGTGCAATGTAAGGACTTTGCTAAGCTTTGTCTTCCATAGACCAATAATTGAATAGGAAATACAGGAAATAGCTGTTACCATTATCTACACATTCTGACATATACTAACTATATGTGGGCTTTTTTTTAAAAAAAACTAAATCAACCTCACATTATATCATAGTGTACACTGTATGGCAGACTAAAAGGTAATGTTATAGAAATTTAGAATTAATATTTTTTATGTTTGGTTAAATAGAAAGTAGCTTATATGGTGGCTAGAAGAAGGAAGAATTAGATGTTATTTGATCAAGTCTTCTTTGACCATGTAGATATTTTTAGTTGTAAGAAAATAGTAAGTAGAAGATGATGTCCCTGGTTCTTGCCTAGTTTATATTTCATGGGAATCATGATTGCAAGGTAGAAAACTGACGTTGCATTTTTTTTTTTTTCCTTTTGAGCTATAAGGAAATTCACCTCCTTAGTGCTTGGTCACATGACTCAACCCTGTGAACAGTTAATACACATCGAAACTCATGCTTAGCTCCAGACAAATGGCACCAATAGCCAGAAATAAAGACTTCAGAGCAGACATAGCCTATGTGAAGTCCTGGTCAGGGAAGATGGTGTCACAGTGGACTGATGGTAGTATAACTTTTGTGAGCCCAAGTTTACCAAAATGTTAACTTTTTTCTATTTCAGTTTCCTCATAGTAAAAAAGGAATGATGGTATATGCCTTATATGGGTTTTGAGGATTAAATATCATTGATTAAGACATCAAGCAAACACAGCTTAGTGTCTCATACATGCTGATACTATTAACAGGGGAAACAGTCTTTAAATAAAGTTCAGACTTTTACACACTGAAAGCAATAAACACAAAGGATAAAATTGTGATTATTTTCTGAGGAGAGCCTAATCTTAAAACTCTACTAGTGAGGGCACAGTAAGAGAAAGAGGTCATGAGATTTGTACTACCTTTTGGCTACACTTTACTTACTTAAATATGTCCCTAAATTCTATACTCCTAACAAAAGCGTGCCTTTTAATATTTTAATAATCTTCCATGGAAGAATGAACAGGTAGAAGACATGAGGGAGTTGGGTATGGGACTAGGCATTATGCCTTTGGACAATTCTGTCATCTCATTTCCTCACCCATAAAGTTGCAATTAGTTAATGACATTTAGTAAATATTTATGGAAGACCTAGATGCCAGACACTCTTTGAGGTGTTTGAGATATAACAGAGATTGGGGGGAAATAAATCTAAGAAGAAAATACTTGTTTGGATGGTGATGTGTTTATAAAAAATATATAAAAACAGAGAGAGCAAATTGAGGGGGTAAAGGTAGTAATGGAGTTGCAATTTGAAAAGTGAAGTTTTCACTGAGATGCTGATACTTGGTTAAATACTCTGTGAAGTTGAGGGACCAAGACTTATAGGTATTTGGGGGAAGAGCATTCTAGGCTGAGGGGAAAACACAAAGGTCCTGAAGTTGGGAATGACTGGTCTGAGTTATAGCCAAGGGAACAGCATTTAGGAGTGGAGTGAACGAGGGAGAAACCAGAACTATTGGGGACCAGAGTATATGACCTTGAACACCATTTTGATAGCTTTGGACTCTGACTTAGATGGCAATCCACTCAACAATGTGGAAAAGTGACATTATGTCAGTGTATTTAACAGGATTATTCTGGCTCCCATTTAAACTAGACTCAAGGCAACAGTGTGAAGAGGATAATGGGAAAAAATGGGGACATCTGTAATACTTTCAATAATAAAGATAAACTTAAAAATAGGACTAAAGGTGGTAAAAGGAGGAAGAAAGGAAACAAGCTAGGGGAAGATATTGCACAATTCTGACGAGAGATGCTGATGGCTTGGCCATGGTTGTAAGTGGAAAAGGTGAGAGGAGGTCAGATAATGGATGTATTTCAAAGATGCTGGGTCAGAGAGAACAAGGTGCAATGGAGAGATTTTGAGAGTTTAACCTGAATAGTTGGAAAAGTTATGTTACCAGTAACACAGTAAGAAGATTGCAGGAGGAGTAGGCCTGGGGTAGAGGTGTGGCGTTAACCTTAGAGCTCTTGCCTATGTCTGAGAATGTTAAGAAGAGTCAGTAAGAAATCTCTGCAGAAGCTTAGATCATTCCCTAATGTCAGGGGCTTTTATTTGTATAAATAACAACTTGTGCAAGAACCTCAAGTGTCAGCTAGATGGAAGTTAAAGACTTAATGCTTACAACTCATTGAGTTGTCTCCTGAATTAAAGATAGAAAATCTCTATCTGACAATGTGAGCACATGGAAATTAGTTGAGTATGTGATAAAATTGTTAAACGGTATACATCTTACAATGGGAAAAGCAGTGACCAGGTAGAAAAAAAAAATATTTGGAAGGCAATATTCTATGTCTTCTCAAAAACATTTAAAAGTAGGCAGAAAAATGTGTTTAATTATAAAAAGCTAAGGATCAACTATTCAAATTTAAAACTAATTTAATTAAAATTACTGGTTTTAAACTATACATTATACGGAAGACCTCTTGTGAACCCTTGAATAATGATAACTCATTTCTTCTTGTCGAAATTCTTATTCCTTTAATAAAAGAAGAGCTGACATTTTGTTAGAAACATATGTAACAAAATAATTCACTATCATTTCACTTCAATTTACTGCATTATATTTAAAAATCATTCTTTATGAATTATATGAGAAGATAATGATTGTAATGAGGGAGAAATGATATTAACATACTACTCTTAAAGCATAGCCTTTGATGGGGTAGAATAGAGGGGATGATGAATGAGTTTTATCTTCTAACTTTCCTCATTTGCTGGTAATTGCCTGGCCTATATTTTGAGAAGAATTCTCAGAGCATTTCTAGGACAGTAGAACAAAGTACTATTATTGGCTGAGCATGTTTGCTAAAGGTACCAATGAAGAAATGACAGCAGCTGGGCACACATCAACCATCCTTGCTTTATTAGCTCTGAAAGAGGCCTAGAGCATTGACAAGTAAGGCTAGTCTTAATGTTGTCCACTGTGGTTTTTTGCATCTGTTCTACTTTCTTTCTCCTGGCCTTTCCAGGTCATAGTCCAGGCAGTGTCCTTCCTTAGATTTTGACTTTTATTTATCTTGGATTTTTTTTCTTTAGAAAGTCTTTTCTCAAGACCTTCCCTTTGCTAACTTATTTGATTAATAAATGTGAAGACAGTATGTACAAAGGCACAAAATTGGTATACACATGTTCTGGGAAACTAGTCTGATGAGCTATTCACAAAACTCAAGAATATGCAGATTTAATACTGGAATCTACTGATGGATTTAATGATGAGACAGGCCAACTAAGCTGGAGATGCAGGTGCTCCTTTCAAGACTGAGGTAAAGATTTAAAATAGCTCATATTTTGCCCTAACTGGTTTGGCTTAGTGGATAGAGCATCAGCCTGTGGACTGAAGGGTCCCAGGTTCGATTCCAGTCAAGGTCATATACCTTGGTTGTGGACACATCCCCAGTAGGGGGTGTGCAGGAGGCAGCTGATCAATGTTTCTCTCTCATCAATGTTTCTAACTCTCTATCCCTCTCCCTTCCTCTCTGTAAAAAAATATATTTTGAAAAAATAAAATAAAATAGCTCATATTATATAGAAAAATAGATTTAAGACTTTAAGAAACAAGTCTAGGGAACCCAAGTGTTTGATGGAAATAAAACACAGGGCTTGGAAAGTTGATCTGCACTGATTGGTGAGCCTTTCTAGGCCAGAAAGGGCTTCATTTTCGAGGTAGCTGGGACTCTCAACTGGCTTCTGACAACAATATAATATTTTAATGAATTAAGGTATTACACTTTCCAGATAACATCATTTTATTTTTAATAAGAAATGATATCTTAACCAAAATGAACAGCTTGTGTTTTTGGAATTAGGCCTTATTTTTATGCTTCTTAAATTAGACCTTTAAACATTGTCTTCCCTCTGTCTCCTATTAGAGCTATCTTGACTTTCTTCTTTTAGAGCTTATAGGGGATAAATGAAGACTAAATGTCCTTAGACATTAGGGGTATCTCACTTTTACACAAAATCCTCATTTCTTGTGCTGAATCTTGATCCATCCTTTCCTTTAGCTAAAGAATATAACAGAACTAGAAAGGATACAGATTTATTATTTTTTTGGTGCTTATGTATTTCCCTTGTAAACTTCCTCGTGCCTTTATCCCCAACACATTAAAACTGGAATATTTAGGCATTGAGAGCAAGCTAAGATGATACTAGGTTTAGTGAGAAGACAGAGAGAACTCCAAATGCTAGATGGGAGAACCTTGAAAAATAAAGTAAGAGGAGGACTTAGAAAAATACAACTTTAAAGAGACTTTTTAAAATGAAATGGTGATTTAAGGAAAGCTAAATCATACACACTAAGATTTATAAGGGCCTACCATGTTCTAAGCACTTATCTTTAAGGATATTATCTTACTGAATATCTAAATACTTAAATGTGTGGTGTTTTTTTCTTTTTCATTTTTACTTAAATTGGAAGTGGATAGAGCTAGGCTCAGTAGCTCTCTCAAGATCACATGGCCAGTGATCAGCTTAATCAGGCTTTGAACTAGGGCTTTGAGTACAGAGCCTAGGCACCATAAGAAAGGAAAAGCTTAGAAAGGGAGGGAGCGCAGGAGGCAGAGCCCAAAATGTGAGAATATCTTACCAGAGGAAAGAAAATGAACAGGAGTTGGAAGAAAGGGGTGAGGAAGATGGAACTAGATCCTAAAGAGAGGCAGCAAACAGTCCCAGGCAGATAGAGTCTAGTCTACTCTTCAACTCTTTTCATCCTGGACCCAGGTAGCAATGGAAGCTTCAACCAGTACTTGCCATTCACCCAATGAGGAGAGGAGTATGGGCTGGATGGAAGGTGACTTTTCCCAGCACAAGAATAATTCCAAGTTATACATTTTTTTTTATGTGGTTGAATGTGAAGAGAAGTTTAAAAAGGGAGAAGAATAATCCAGAGTTCTCAGATTATGCTTACTTTCTAGGCACAATTCTCTGCACCCAAAGATGTGGTCCTTGACTCATGTGGTTTGTTCTGCACTAAGTGGTTGCACTTTGTGTGCAGGGACCTAGTAGCTATTTTGTAAAGTGTTAAATAGTCTTCAGCACATTCCCACAAAGTTGGAAGGTCTATTAGTGGCTTGTTCATCCATGTTGTGAAGACTTATTTCTCTTGGATTCTTGGACAATGACTTGTCCTAGATTTGTCTGCCAGTCATGTTGATACTGCTCAGGCAGGGAGAATGGGGGAAATAGAGGAATCAAAGGTACTGATCTGGTAGCTGGTTCCCTCTAGGGAAGGCTAAAAAGAAGCTTTAGCCTTTTGAAGAATTGCTACAAGGTATGAACCTTGTATAGTGGTGACACAAAGATTGTCTTCTTACTCAGGAATAACTTCCAATTAGAGTGGAAGCTTAAAATTCCATTGGTAATTCTCCTATTGGATTTATTTCTCATGGTTTTGTTATGTGGGTAAAGGAAGGGTACAGGGAGAAAGAAATATAGAAAATGGAGGTGGTAACTGCCTAAACAATGCCTTTCCAAGGGCCAACATACCTCAACACTCCTACTTCTCCTTGGGATTCCAAGTTTAGCAAGAATGCCTTGTTTGGGTTTAACAAAACCAGTACTGCCTTTAATGGTGAGAGAAATGGCCCTAAGCCATATTTAGAAAATTTGTTGACTGTAATTAAGCCTTCCTGGGAGTCCCCAAGGTTTACTTACGTATAATTGAAAAAATGCAAATAAAGACAGTTAATCAGTGGACAGCTGATGATGAAGTGCTACTACCTACCTAAATGAATTAAGGACGAAGACACAAATATGTCCACTTGAGAAAGTTACCCAAGAGCCAGTTGGCAAATTTCTCAGCAACACTATGGAGAATTTTTTCTTGGCCTGACTAACATTTCAGAGCTTTTCTGCTAAGGCCTTTGCCAACTTAATCTTGAGCCATTGTGTGCAGGCTTCATAACTACTGGTCTTCAGCATTGATGGAGCACCAGCTGCCTCCCTGAGCTCACTCAAGTTAACCCTGTAGAAAAAATAACACATATTTTGTCCTCCTTTCTGTCATGATTGACTCACTAAATTTGTAAAACATTTACTTTTCAAGATCCCATGATCAAAGAGGAGTACCCCCTGGGATTTATCCAACTCTACAAGAGGGATCCCGTATTATTTTCACTAGTAGTCATCAAGGATGGGTAAATGTTCTCATATAAATACCTTCAATGAAGCTTTTTTTTTCTTTGTAACAATAATCATACTATACCTCTGATGGTCATTTTTCACTTCAGCCACCATACTTATTTATCCAGCTAAATTTTGTCACCCGATTTTACTTCCCCCACCAAATGCTTTGTACTTCTGTTAATACTTATGTCTCCTGCTTGATGACCTCGGTAATAATTATGGTGTCAGTAATAAGTATAAAAAAAGAGTATATGCAGCATTTAGATAAAAATATTTGTCAGTGATCTGTTAGTGGGACTAAAAACAAAATGTATTAAACAAGTTAATTTAAATACAGAAGTAGCGGTACAATTCATAACCTATCAAGTTGGTTTTGACAACTCTTGTCAAAATGTGACATCTTGGAGGAGGGAGGTAGAGATGTTTTATTACCCTTGTGACCCAGCAGATTTTGAGGGAGCATAGTGCCATAATTGATTCATGTCTGATGTAGCCACCACAGGGGTGAATGGCAAATTGTTGCCTTGTGATTACCACTGTTACTGTCTTAACAGGAAGGAATCCATCTTTGCTAACTCACTGCATTGATGATGTCTGGTGAGGAAGAGTGAGTGGACTAGAGCACTGAAGTGAGGGCTCGTCACAAAGGAATTGTCTTTTTTTTTGCAAGTGTGTAAACATCCATAAAGTGAGAAAAGATGCGATGAGGTTGAGCCTTTTCCCATGCCTTTGTTTGCCTGAGTTATTTATTACCCTGCACTGGCTAGAGTTTTTGAAAAAGTGTTATTGATATAGATTCTGGGAAAAGCAGGCAGATATTTCAAATGTATCCGAGTTTCTAAGGAGATCAAATATGTCTTCAAAGCCTCATGGATTTTTTGAACATGAAATGTTCTTGTTGGCAGATAATAGGCGCCAATGCTCTGGGTTTCTAACCTCCCATTCATTAACAGCCAAGTTGACTTGCTGCAAAGTCTTTTTTTTCCTTTCCCTGCAAGCAATTTGTGACTCGCTTTGAGTAGATAACTGTTTAAATATAAATAAATGACCAGCTCTAGTGGAAAGATTCCAATTTTCTCCAGGTATTTGCTTCCAATTGATTGTCAATTCCTCCTCCCTTCCTTCCAAACAGTACCCCAGGCCTGAATGTGTATAACCTAGTTCCATTAAAATACTTCTGGTTCTTAGGTTAAACACTAAGTTATTACCATTAAAAGATGTTATTTGGTTAAAATGTAGTCTAACCTTATTTGCGGAACAATTTTAGCATTCTCGGAATTGGTAGTGCTATCCCCTCTGATCGAGAGAATTAAAATAGCCTAAGCTCAAATGGGGCTGGGTTCCCTCTCCTGGGCACTGCTAAGCTTTTTGAGGTAATCACGGCAAATTCTTCATTTTTATTATATTTCAAAATCACCTTCAAATGGATTTGGTTTCTTTTATTCTATGTACCTTAGCCAGGAGTCTCGTGGCACTTGCATTATTTTGAGTTCAAGGACAGACTGCTTTGTACCTGGGATTTCCATGACCTGCCATTTGTGGTTTATTTTTTGGGTAATAATCAGCCTTTTGAAAATAGATTTATTTCCAGGTTGTATTTCTAGCTCAACATGCATATTTCAAATGGGTGAATGTAGGATTCAGTTAAATTAATTCTCTTCTGTAATTATTGTATGTGGCCCTCTCACATTAATATCCTAAGCCATTTACTATGTTATATGTTGTTAATCCAGTGTATTTTTCCAATACCTCTTTCAGTTTTTGCACCTTTGACTATGCTATTTTTTTAATGAGTATGTTTTTAAAACCAGCTATTAAATCTAAACTTTATATATTTTATTGTTGGCTGGCCCCAGGAAGTTCATCATTACTATCAAGAGTGATTGCTAATTATTTAAAGCAGAAAATAGCCTTGGCTATCAAGAAATAGTTATTTCTTGATGTTATAGCTTCAATTATGAAAAGAATATTGAATTTGATATTGAAATTATAATGTTGAGGGAATTTTTAGTACACTTAGTGGACTGTTTGACCTGATTAAAAATATGGATTTAATATTTCATTCAGCATTCTATTATGTGTCTCTGTAAAAATACTACATAATATGAAGGGAAGAAGAAATTATAATTGACATGAATTATATAACTATAGTATGCAGGACACTGTTCATGAAGTTGTGAGGGAGACCAAAATAAACAAATATGTGGTTTATTATACCTAGCTTCCTGAGTTTCACTTCCATTATTTCAAGTGTCCCTTTAATAACTACATGTAACATAGACATCTGAAATCCAGTCCATCCAAAGCTAAACTTAGCATTGTACCACCTCATCCTCGCTCTTATTTCTATCATCTGGGTTAAGAGCCTCAGTACATATCCAGTGTATAAGCTAGAAATTTGAGAACTCTCCTTCATTGTCCAACCATTCAGTCACCAACAACCTTCTGTTTCACTCATTAAAGCAAATGTAGAAATCCTGACCACCCTGAAGCTTTATTTTCCTATGCTGTCCCTACTTGACTCCAGCTAGATTCCCCATTCTCTCTGTTCCTTTAGCACTTGACATGCCACTAAAGCACTTATCACAGAGCCCAGTGGTTGGCAGAAAATGGATACACACTAGGTGTCTGAGGAAATACTTGGGTGAATAATAAGTAGGTAGAAAGATGGAGTGACAGGCTTCAGGATAAAGAGTAAATGAGAATTCAACGTTTCAAGAAATGTAGTTGCACTTTCATTTAGAGGAGTGTGGTTGAGTCATGCAGGCACAGTTGTTTCTATGGAAACGGAACACCTCTTGCAGTGTAAACCTCTTCTTAATGAAATAGCACAGAACTTAAGACCTGAGGTTTTAGAACTCTTCAGATGATCGTGCAAATTTTGAATTAAGCCCTTTTCATCTTTTGACATAAGGACTTAGGCAGCACAAATGTCAATTAATGGCAGAATCACAAATCATAAAGTTCTCTCTCTAGTATTTTCTTTCCATTCAAAATACAAAACGAGAATGGTATATGGAAAGAGATGCATTAGAAGTTGAGTGGGGTTAAGAGTGGTAGCAGAGGCAGAAAAAGCCCATTGAAATGGCTGTAAAACAGCTCTCCCTGCCTCATTTGGTTTTGCATGGACTGCAAGAGAACAAGATGTGAAGAAACATCTGTTGCCTTTTTAAAATAGCACTTTGATATTTTAAAAGAATAGTGACAGAATTAGGAGAAGCCTGCTTTCTGTGCTTAGGGACAGCAGACACCTACAGATTGGAATGGAGAGAATTAGTCTAGCACAGCCTACTTGCGTTGGGGGCTGTGGATTCTTCTGCTGTACATGGCTCTGGGACGTGGCATCTGAGACTCATGGGCTCTGGAGTTAGGCTGCCTGGATTTAAATCTTGGCTTCTGCACCTCTTATTTCTAATGTGATGCTGGGCAAGCTGTATGGCTCTCTAAATCCTAGTGGAGCAGAAGAGTGTTTCATGTGTCAGGAGTGGTTGTGAGCTTGAATAAAAAAGGGATTATCAGGGAGCTGGTCCAGAGACTGGCTCCTGGTCACATTTGCTAAATGTAGGCTCTTATTTTTAAGAGTGGATGAAAATTAGCAGTGTCTCTTAGACTTGATATAGGAACTAAGTGGAACGTCTTATAGAAAGGCCCTTAAGCAGGGAAAATACGTGTCTCTTTTTGCAGAAAAGTCCAGTGTCTATGTGGGCCAGCATGAGGAATAGCTGTGACTGGCCCACTTTTGAGGCTATTTTAAAGCTAGCACAACCAGCCCAGGTAAAGGCATAGAACACTGACAAGGCTACAACCAATCCTTACAGCTGTATAGAGGATGTGCTTCAGAGAGGCTAAGTGCTAGAGACACCAGCAGGTCTCAGATTCCAGGCACTGCCACCGAGAGGGAGAACCCAAGGCAGGGAGACATCCTAAAGGCTGGGAGAGACTGGGGAAGGCTGAGCAGGAGCACAACCGGGGCCAGGAGATCCAGTTATAAAGAATGTAGGCTCTGAGAAGGAGACTAAAAATCACAGACCAGGTGGGATGGAAGATCTCACCAGATGTGTAGTCTGTTTCCAAGCTGTTCACAGGTTTAAAGGAGAAGCTGTCACCCACACAGAGGCAATAATTGAGACAGGTTCGTTTGAATGGCAGGTAGTCACTGAAAAAAAAAAACAGAACCATGGAGGTTAAAGGATGCTTCAGAGAAGTCGTGTAGTGGTACAGATGGTGGGCTTTGGAGGGAGATAGTGCGCCCTAATCTCTGCTTTGCCATTTACTTCAGGGGCAAGCGAGATTATCTTGCTAAGCTTCAGTTTGCTCACTTATAAAATGAGGGTAATGCAAGTTCCTACTTCAAGGATTTTTGAAACTTAAATCATGCAATTTAATTAAAAGGACTAAGGCAAAGCCAAGCACCTGCTAATTGCTCAATTAATGTTGGTTATTATTAAAACTTTGTGCAGAATCATTTGCATGTCTTGTTTGAAAATGCCATAATTATGGTATAAATCACAAAATAGAAGGCAATTATGTTAAATAAGTTTTCCAAAACCTTGCATTAAAAAAACCTCCTGGCCATGTAGCTTTACTCTTTTTTATGTTTTTGTTTGTTTGTTTGTTTGTTTTGTTTTTTGTTGTTGTTGCTTTTGTTTTTTTAAGGAAGTGAACTTTTTAGCAAAATGCGTCACTGGGAAACCAGGTCTCAGTGCTATTTCGGACAAGCATTAGGGAGACTTATTTTTAAATAAAACAAATTCTCATTATATTGATAACTATTCATTCAAATGGGTATAGGGCATATGGAAAAAGTATCCTTTGTTTTCATAAAAAGTAAAAAATTTAATTTTGAGTGGGGCTGACTGTCCAGGGGTATATTTGTTCAAGGTTATCTGGCAGGTCCTTCCCCTCCTTGCTTTGCCCGGCCACAAAGCAGTACCTGCCCTATCAGGTGGCTTGAATGAAGTAACTGGCTTTATATTTCAGAGCTGTCTCACTCTCGACCAATATTAGGTTTATTCAGAGGATTCTTGCTTCAGGCTGGGAGAGCAAAGGGGTTCTGAGGAAGAGACAGGCTATCATATTTTTTTCTGCAGAATTAGACACATCTATCTGAAAATGGAATCTGTGGTAAAACTCTCCACATTACTCTTCTTTTTGGGAACCTTTTAATAAGACAATAGACATGTCCTCTTCTACTTCTACTAACTTTGTTGCTCTGAAGGAAATCAACAGAATTGCCACTACTGTTATATCATTTCACCCTCTTTTTACCCATAGCACACAACAGAATTAACTTTATGAATGATTATTACTTATTTTTGTAACCTGACAGACTTATAGGAAACCATCAATTGGCCAAGGGGTATAGTATCTAGCTTAAGGAACATGACTGATCTTCTAGTTCTCCCAACACTAATTACTGTCATATCTATTTCCTTTGTTATTTATATTTCTACCTGAGAATATTTTTTAAAAAGATGAAAAAATGAAATTCAGTTAGATAATTGGCTATGATGTTACCAAATTCACACAAAGTCCTGACCTCAATGGATGAATTAATGAAACCCGTAGCCAATGGGAAGACTTCATTCAGTGGTTCTCAGTTTTTTATGCATCAGAATCCTTTGGATTGAAGATATTTTTTAAATCGGAGAGTTTTGCATGGGCCTGAGGAATTGCGTTTCTAACAGGTTCCCATGTGATGCTGATCTGGGTGGTTCAGAGACTGGTCTTTGAGAACAATGCACTAATCCACCCTTAGCCTCTCTTCTTTTAACATGAATGATCTACAATTTGTTTTTCCCTAGCTAGCTGCAAGAATTTAGGCTGTAGGAACTAAAGCAGTCTGGGTTAAGCAGTTATTTTGGTATCTGTGCACCTTGTACAATGTAACAGAAGTGGTAAAGGAAGTCATTACTCTACACATTTGGTTGATTTGATTTGCAAAGCAAGCCAATTATAATAATTGCTGAATCATAGCTCTAATCCACAAATCACTCTACTTCTCTACATTATTCTGAAGTCAAGGTCAATGTGATATTGATGTTTAACCTTTTTTTTCCCCCTTAGTGGTGAAACCTCACTTCTATGGTATCTCAAAGAATTCACACATAGGAAACATCTTTAACCCCCAATTATGTGACTCCTTGGGGGTTTTTTTGGTGTTGGAAGAACTGAGTTCGTTTGTCATAAAATTCTTAACTTGGCATAATTGTATTTAACCTTAATTATGGATAGGGGACAGCATGTTCCTGATCACAACTAGGGACACATTTTGGTCTCAAGAAATGACAGGAAGCTAAAGTGAGTGCAGGTTGCATCACACAGGGAAGTCACAGCATTGGGGGTCCCTGGGCTTGAACCCTTTGCTAATCATCTTGTACCGAGAAGGTTGTAGGTCTGGCTTTCTCTAATGCAGGTGCTGTCCATCCATTACAGGCTGTACAACAGCCGGGGACCACATTACTTAGGAACATCCTTGGATCCCTGGTCTAACTGCAATGGGCACATTTCCTTAGTCGCTATCACAAGAAGTGGGATGAGTGATCACACTATGTTCAAGCATCCCTGAGGCTGGAGTCCTATTTTCAGTCCAGCTGTCATTTTTTTTCCCCTTCACTGGGTTACATGTAAGACTTTGGCTGAAAAGAAGTCTGGGAAATGTAGTTTTGATATTTTCCAGCATCTATAGTTCAGGACGTAAAGGAAAAAGTAGGGTGAAATCTATTGAATGGTCTAGCCTATAGTACCACACTAGCTAAAAGCAGAAAAGAGATGACCAGGGAATTTTTTAAAATTCCCTGGCCTGAGGGTCTGGGGATGAGCTTCTACACCTACTGTGCTCTGAGATGTCATAGTGTTTTTGAAATTATCCAGCCGAGCAACATGGCAATATGGTACAGTAATCCAGTCTGTGAGGACTTCATCACTTACGCTGCATAAAACCATGTAGGTTACTAGATCTCTGCATGTGCCAGTCTTAATATGAAATAGTAACGATAATAATTGCCACTTCATAGGTTGTTGTGAGAGTTAAATGGGAAACTACAATGGTGTTTGGCACATACTGCTAAATCGATATTTCATTAACATCAGGACCCAGGGTCTGCCTGACCTACAACAACCTGGCACAATTATTGATACTCTTATAAGAGGCACATTCAAGACCTGGGAATAGGTAAATGGATACTCAAGCTTAATAAACACTTAAGCAAAAGCCAGAACACCCATGGGTATTCCTCTGCTTAGCTGCCTGCATCTCTACCAATCCTAAACTGAGGATGGAGAAATAACCTATAAATAGATGTGTACTTCTGCTGGGGGAGAGGGGCATACGATTACAATGTAACCCCAATACCTTTAATTCTTCAGTGTCTGCCAAATACTATTCAAACATTTGAGTGAATGTGTCTATTACCAATCAGCCTAATGTAGCAATATGAGATACTCTACTTTGAAAAACTCTCATTAACATTGGAATTCTCACGGGCTCAAAAGAGAGAGAGTTTTGCCTTAGCGGTAGCTGGACTTTAATAAATTATGCACAGAGTAACCTTTTTTTTTTCTTCTTACCTTGGGAGAAGATAGATGACTGCTTTATGTCCTATTCACCTTACCACGTAATCATTTGCTCTTTTGGGGCAGTGTTGTATTGTTGGACAAGCAAAGCTTTGTTTTAACTGTGAACTTGCACCACTGTCTTGTGAATGTTGTGCCTTGACTAACCCAGGTGTATCTCACTCTAGCTGGACAGCGCCACGTCGCTCATCCAGGCAGCTAAAAACCTGATGAACGCTGTTGTCCTCACGGTAAAAGCATCCTATGTGGCCTCGACCAAATACCAGAAGGTCTATGGGACAGCAGCTGTCAACTCCCCTGTTGTGTCTTGGAAGATGAAGGCTCCAGAGAAGAAGCCCCTTGTGAAGAGAGAAAAACCTGAAGAATTCCAGACGCGAGTTAGGCGAGGGTCTCAGAAGAAACACATTTCGCCTGTACAGGCCTTAAGTGAATTCAAAGCAATGGATTCCTTCTAGGACGAGAGGCTTTAACAAGAAAGCCTTTTCTTTCTTTTTTTCTTTCCTTTCCTTTTTCAATTCTTTTTTTTTTTTTTTGTATGCATACCTGCCGACTCATGTGCCTCCGGCATGGGGAAATTATGGGAGCGGAGTCTGTTTGCATGCAGGATGAGATGGGATCAATACTACTGACCCATCTGTAAGCCTGGAGAGGGGACGGGAAGCCCTGTCCTGAGGTGGCACGGAGCTGTTCTTTGCAGCATTCTCATAAAACCTGGTGAAGAGTTTGTATCGCAATGTTTACGGGAGTGGGAGGGAGGGGGAAAATAAACTTAACGCTACAAGAGCAAATTCTAATGCATGCAGGAATCATTAGGTTGGCAGGTATATTAAGTGAAAAATCTGGAAGTGTTAATGGTAGAACATAAAGCTTGTATTGCTTCCATTTCAATGCAAAAATGTCCTAGCCGGTATGCTTAAGTGTGTGGCCCACAAATGGAACAACTGAACTTTGAAGTCCTATCCATGATATGTGGATTTTTTTTAACTAAGGGGAACCTAACTCTTCCAGCCTAAACATGCTTCTTTTTAATCTGTATTCTGTTCTTTCTCTTCTGGTAGTGCCGTTACTAGTGCTCATGCTATCAATTTTTCCCCGTCACTGAAAACAATAAACATTTATTTGAGACAATTATAATTCTTCTGTGGGCACTGGAAGCACAATTGAGTGTTCAATCTTGCTTTTACTTTTTAAAAAAAAAAATTGAACGATGATTTTGCTAGAAATAGGAGGCCCAGTGGTGGGATGTTAGAGGAATGGAAACTGACAACGTGTAAAGGTTTAGAGGCAAATACATAGGTGTAGGTTGGAGTGCTGGTATCGACTATGGCATTGTATCCACTAACCAAAATAAACGCATTTAATCTCGACAATTGAAGAATGTTTTCTTTCTTTAAGTGCATATTTAATAAAAGATCAGAACATCTTGAAGACAGGTTAAAACGTTTGTTTGTTTTTTAAAATTGGGGGTAAAATAGGTGGTATAAAAAAAAATCTGAGTCACCCTGAGAGTCCAGGAATTGTTTCATTTTATATTTTTCATTTGTTTTTATTTACTTTCAGGATGAATCTAAAATGAGAAAGTCATGGGTTAGATTTTTGTGGGTCATGTTCAGCTCTGGGCTAAATTTAAGAAACTTAATGGCTTCCCAGAGAGAAGCTGAAGCCAATATCTGCCCATTTGTTTCAAAATATCTTATTCAATTCAAACAATTTTTAATCTAAATTGTGAACATAGGGCCTCTGTCTCATTATTAAGAAGGAGTGAGTAGCAATATTTCAGCTATGGCCAGAGGTGAGAAAGGCACCCTAAATATTCGTCTGAATACCCCAGATCCTCACATTTAAATGATGCCTATATGTTAGCAAGTTACAATATGTCTCCAGAAGACTGGTAAAATATGTATGTGTTTCTTAGCAATGTGAAAACACACTGGGACCAAACTTTCATTAGTTTCAGTGCAAGGTATCAAAGAGAAGAGACTGGGGACTATTGGAAGGAGAGAAGAAGAGTCCAAAATCTTATTTGGACATTGTTCTGCTTGAACCACTGCCAACCACCAGTGGGTGGTGAAATTCCACTCAGGTTGACAACAGTCAGGTGGAGAAGCCACAATAAAAGCTAGAAGCTGATTTTTAAGACTAATCATTAGCTCAGTATTTCCAAAATCCTGCCCCTTGAATGTGTACAGACCTAACACAGGTCATACATGACAAGCACACAGCTAACAGCATACTCCGTGGTGAAAAGCTTTTCCTTTAAGATCAGGAATAAGACAGGGATGCCCAATCTTGCTACTTTTACTCAACATAGTGTTTAAAGCCCCAACCAGAGAAATTAGGCAAGAAAAAGAAAATGCAATCAAATCAAAAAGGAGGAACAAAAACTGCCATTATTTGCAGATGACATATTATCTACAGTTAAACCCTAAACATGCTACCAAAAGAACAACAGCAAAAACAACCATTAAGAATAATTAAGTAATGTTACAGTATATAAAATCAATATACAAAAATCATCTGTGTTTCTCTACATTAATAATGAACTATAAGAAAAATAAATTAAAAAATAATCTTAACTGCAATGTCATAAAAAAGAAGAAAATGCCTAGAAATAAATGTAACTAAGGACATGAAATGAAAGAGATTGAAAATAAATGGAAAGACACTACATGCTCATGGATTGGAAGAATTAATATGTTCAATTTTCCTTACTCCCCAAAGCAATCTACATATTTCTCTATATAAAAGCCTAATATGCAAATTGTCCCCATAGGAGTTTGACCTAGAGTTCAAATGCTCACTACCATGTGCCCTGACCACCGGGGGGTGGCACGGAATGAAGGGAGGCCTCGGCCTGCAGCCAGAAGAAAGGCCCAAGGACCCTACTGTGCATGAATTCCATGCACCAGACCTCTAGTTTAGTATAATCACTATCAAATTTTCCAATGTAATTTTTCATAGAAATAGAACAATCCTAAAAATTTGCAGGAAACCACAAAGGACCCCGTATAGCCAAGTCAATCTTGAGAAAAAATACTCCTTGATTTTAAACACTATATAACAAAACTATAGTAATAAAAATGGTACGTATTGGCTTAAAAACAGACACACAGATTAATGATCCAGAAGTAAACCTATGTTTTTGTGATAAATTTATTACAAATGAGCCAAGGATACATAATGGGCAAATGACAGCCTTTTCAGTAAGTAGAAGGTGGAAAACTGGGCAGGCAGATGCACAAGAATGGAACTGAACTATTTTACACTGTACACAAAAAATAATTCAAAGTGGATTAAAGAATTATATGTAAGATGTGAACTATAAAATTCCTACAATGAAAAACAGCTCCTTACAGTTGGCTGGTTTTGGTGATGACTTTTTAAATCTGAAACCAAAAGCAAGGGCAACAAAACCAAAAATAAACAAATGGGACTACATTAAGCTAAAATACTTCTGCATCACAAATGAAAACAACACAAATGAAAGGGCAACCTACAGAATGGGAGAAAACATTTGCAACCTTATGTTGAGGTACATGTCCTTCACTTTGTTGAGAGCTTTTATCAAAAAATGTATGTTAAATTTTAACATCTTTTTTTACATGTATGCTTTAGAATCTCCCTTATTAAGTTTACTAGGGGCCCGGTGCACAAAAATTTGTGCACTCGGGGTGGAGGGAGTCCCTCAGCCCGGCCTGTGCCCTCTGACAGTCTGGAACCCCCTCAGTGGATGTCCTATGATGGCCCCAGTCTGCCAGGCGCCTTCTGTGTGTGTGTGTGTGTGTGTATGTGTGTGTGTCACCACTGGGGACCTGCCCCCAGCCGCATCTGAGGCTCGGAGCAGTCGCCCTGTGTATGTCTACCTGCTGGGGACCTGCCCCAGGCACACCGTGGAGGCTTGGAGCAGGCACCCCCTCTGTGTTGATCTCTCAGACTCTTGCCCTCCCCTGCATGTTGTTCTCTTTTTTGAGCGTGGCCAGGGCTGGGTGCG
>PVJC01027689.1:0-23107 GCA_004026665.1 Murina feae
CGCCTGGAACTGGAGTTCAGAGCCGCTGGGAGCTTGTGGCTCTCTCCGGTTTGGAAAAGAACCGCGTTTCCGGCGCCAGCCCTTCCCCGAGCCCGTGCGCGCGCCTCCGTACCTCTGTACTTTGCTTCTGCCGCTCCTCTGAGTCTCAGACTCTTCTCTAGTTGTAGGATTTTCACTCAGCCAGCCTTCCTGTGGGTGCAAGTGGTGTCCATGTGTTCTTTTCGAGGTTTTTCTGAAATAGTTGTTCACAGCTGCATTTACGGTGTCTACCCTATGCCGCCATCTTGTTTCTCCCTGAACATACATTCTTAAGGCCTCTTTCCTAGTAGGTGTCAGACACAAGCCCCTCTCAGGGCAGAGCAAGTCACACAGCTGAGTCTGAAGTCAATGATATAGAGGAGATACCCTCCTCCTACAATACTAAACAAATCCCAGACTCTTACAGCACCTATGTGCTTACTTCACCTCTTTGAGCCTCAGTTTCCTCCTGTAAAAATGTGAGTATTATCTCTGACTCAGTAGTGCTTCTGTGAAATTCAAATGAGATAAAAATACAAAGCGCCTCGTCCTCTGCCTCAGAGCAGATGTTCAATATCTGCATTCTCCCCACCCCGTTTATTCATTTGACAAATATCTGAAGCAGGATCCATGGACACAGAATATTAAAAGAACTATTGTTATGCAAAGCTTACACACGTCGGGGAGAAAGTGAGAGATCGGAAGAGCAATCTGCCTCTTCCTCAGGAGCGTTCTGCAGCAGAGGCCCGCCTCCCGAAAGCCAGGTCTCATGACACCTTCCCACGCTCTGCATGGAGGCCAGGCAGGAGGGAGAGGTATTGGCGCTCTTGGGATAAAACTGCCTGGGCATTAACATTGCAAAACCGTTTCTGGTCCGAAGGCGCATGGTGGCCTGGCTCCCCAAGATGCCATCCCCAGCAGTGTGGCCTCACCTGGTCTGCTCTAGGCAGCCTGATACCTGGGAAGAGCCTTCAGGACACTTTCGCTGTGAAGCACGTTTACCAGAGATTAGCACTGAGAGAGGGCTTTCCTGCCTAAACCAGCGCAGCCTCGGAAAGCCACGCCGAAAGTCCGAGTCACCGTGATTTGGAGATGAGCCACATTCTCTATGCCGGTTGGAGACACTTGGGTAGGTGGCAATGCCAGGCCTCTGATTTTGTCATCAACAGTGGCCTGGTGGCAGATTCAGGAAGAGGCCCGGTTCCATGGTTGTCATTGGACTCCCAGCCTGGAGTTTGCAGGTGTGTCAGTGACGTGCCGCCTCCCGCAAAATGAGACAGCCAGCTCCTCTGACGGTGAGTCCATGTTTGGGTGGGCTGCCAGGTGAGAGAGAGTCCCCCTGTAAATGAGAAATCCAGGCAAGCAACAAACACTGTTTTTAGTCATTGTCAGTTATCTACTAAAATATTTACTGCTTACGTGAAACTCCCACTTCACTGGGTGTTCTGGACTTTTGCCTGGTAAATTAGCAATCCTTCTCCTGGGAGGGGGCTGGTGAGAGGGAAGGCTGGGCAGCTGGGCAGGCACCGTGCTGGCATCGGGACTGGGGTCACAGCAGGACCACGTGGTCAGGAAGCCAGAAGGGAGTGACATTTTCAGAGACACCGAGCGATGCGAATCCCAGTGAAAGGTGAGGGTGTGGGGCGTCCCGTGTGGGAGTGGCCAGTGAGCGAGGCTGCAGAACACTCTGTGCAGTTTTGTGGAAGTGGGAGCTACGTGGCATGAGGATAATTTTTTAAAAATACATTTTATTGATTTTTCACAGAGAGGAAGGGAGAGGGATAGAGAGTTAGAAACATCGATGAGAGAGAAACATCAATCAGCTGCCTCCTGCATACCTCCCAGTGGAGATGTGCCTGCAACCAAGGTACATGCCCTTGACCGGAATCGAACCTGGGACCTTTCAGTCCGCAGGCTGACGTTCTATCCACTGAGCCAAACCGGTTAGGGCAGCACGAGGATAATTTTGATGTGGGTGTGACAAACCAGGAGCCATGGACCAGGTGCTGAATGTCACTGGACAGGAAGTCCAGGATGCCTAGCAACCAGCAAAACTAGAGAAAACCAGTATTATAGCCTAGGACCTCCCCCGGGAGACCTTTCCTCCCCTTGCATGGCACTGCTCATGCGGTTTAGACCCCTGACCTTTCATATCACTAGTCTTGCAGTTTAGACCCCCTTAGAGAGGGAAAAGGGGGGCCAGAGAATAGCCTCAGACAACTCCCATAGTAGCCCATAGGCTTCGGGCCCTCAGGACAGCGAGGCTCTGACCCACACCAAGTAATCTTAGGAACGAAGCCTCGGGGCTGTGGAACAGAGACAGGATTTTGGTCAAACTAAAGATGACATCTAGGCTTCAGCTGTGCTTCAGCTTCAGGCCCAGAAAAGGAGCAAAGCAAGGCAAGTGGTGCCATGGCTGCCCTCAGGACCAGATGCATTCACTAATGACCCCCTTGCCCTTGTGCTGACCCATCAGTGGAGACCAAAACCCTGAGGAGACTCATCTGAAAGCTGATGAATATTCTACTGAGATGCTCCCCTGAAGACTCACCTCAAATCCCACCTTTAGGAAAATGATAAAAACCCTTAAGACAAAGGACACAATGTGCTCTCTCTCTCTCTCTCGCTCTCTCTCTCTCTTTCTCTCTCTCTCTCAAACATGGCCACACCCTCCCCCATCTTCTTCCCTCGGTCTTGTTATCTCTCTTTCTTTCTCCTAAGCTCCAAGGGCCCTTCTTTTGCCTTGGTAACCTGTTTCCAGAATCCACGCAGCCCAGCTGGCTCACCTCTTCCACCTCGGTGACTTTTTTCCTAAATAAACTTCTTTTTGTGTTTTAGTTCTTGGCCCTGAGTTCTTTCTTAGCTGAATTCAACAACTGAAGTTGCTGTAACTTGAGGTCCAACATTTGTCTCCAACAGTTGGGTTACAGGGGGCAGGCGGGTAGTGCTGGGTGGTAATCAGCGAACATTGTTAGCAAAATGAAGGCATAAACACAATCAGATACACTTATAGATGCTGCCTCCTTAACCCTGACAGCTGCCTTGGGAATATTTGGCTTAGCTAACGCCATGCACCTGTGTCTGGGCCAGGCGGCCTCAGAGGTGCCGGAGTGGACTCAGCCCACTGGAGGGATTCCACACCAGTGGCACCTGCTCAACCACTCACTTCTTCCTCTGAGAAGTGCACATGCAGGGAGCACAAACGCCCTCGCCCACCATCCTTAGGATGGGTTGGCAACTGTCCTGGCTTTCGGGGAAGCCTGCTATGCATCCGAGAACTGGGAGGCTGGGGAGCTGTGTGAGTCCTCGGCTGATGGATGGATCCCTCTTGCACTGTATGAGCCTTTATATGCATAAAGTCCATTGGCAACAGGCTAAGTGGGCTCTGAATGCCTCCTCTCTCCATGCTAGCAGACAGGCCTGCTGGATCGTTACAGCCCGGGGCTCCCTTCCAGGTCAGCTCTCTGAAATCAGAAGGGGCTTCTTACAGAACAACATTGTAAATTGGCGTTAAACTCACCCACACTCCCTTTAACCCCTGATGAGATTGATTAAACCCGGCACCTTAGCTGCTACTCAGGATATTAACTGTTTATGACCTCGATCTCCTGATTCCTAAGAGCAGTGTGAGCACCTTATCTCTGATCCTCCAAACTCCTCACCCCCATGAAGAGGGGTATCTGGAATGAGTATGTGTAAGCTGAACTCAATTTGATTTCCCTGATATTTTTGACAAACCAATGTTCAGGACTAAAGGAGATGATAGGGAGGAACTCAAACACAGTGCCCCTAGTTCCTAGTACAACTCTTTCATTCTTGGCCACCTGAAGGGCGGCTGTCTCATCCCTCTTTCCCGATTAGGAAGTCTGGTGCCGTGGATGCAGCCATGCAGGAGGGGGTATCAGCCAGTGTTTCATGCCCACAGATCCTCTCAAGTGCTTTAAATAAATACAGGACCATGAATGACTTGGTGACATGGTCTGGGAGGGAGCGGCAAAGCAGGGAAAGGCACATTTGATCTGCGATAGCTGACCTCTAAGAAACCACTGTCCAAGTCATAGCCCAATAACTTTTGGTGAACTTGACCTTGATCCCAAGTGGAGTCAGTGTTAGGAAGGAGGGGGAGGAATTGTTTTGGCAGCACTGTGGTTGGAGCTCCAACAGGAGCCAATCTGCAATAAACAGCAGTTCCGTTTTCTAACTTGGACCTTGTCACCTTGGGGAATTAATTAATTATATACACCGTCTGGTCTTCAACTTCCTTATAAAGAAGTGGGGGCTATAATATTGCTTGCCCCATCCAGCTGTCCATTCCACAAATGCTTTCCGAGCACTGACTTGGCTCAGTGTGTCTTTCAGGGCAGGGCAGACGGGTGTGACAAAGAGCAAGACAGGATGACGTCCTGCCTCCCCACCAGCTGCTGGCACTCTACGAAACAGCTAGGCAAGTAAGTGGACTTGACTGGATGGTAGACAGCGAAGCACTTTCAAAGGAGATAAAAGAATGCAATAGGAATGTGACTAGGCTGGATGATGTCCCCCCGGAACTGGGATCATCAGGGAAACCTCTGAAGAGATGCCATTTAGCTTGAGGCTAGGAAGCTTTTGAAAGAGCGGAGCAGAGCCCATTCTAGGAACCGGTGCAAACGCCCTGACGAGGGAAGAATTAGTATGTGTCAGGCCACAGTGAAATGATCATGTATAGAATTTAACACAGTTCTCAGGTCATAATCAATGTTAGATGAACAGCAGCTATGATGATGACGATGGTTATAAAGATGCTGAAGATGATGAAGCATAGAGGAGGAGGAATTTATAAACCGACACTAGGGTCAGCCATGGTGACAGGAGGCCATCTCCGGAAAAAGACCAGCGAGAACCAGGCTACGTATGCTGTTGATCAAAGCAGATGCAAATACAACTGTGCGAGGTAGGTGACGAGGCTTCCACTTGTAGGAAAGCTTCCCTTAAGCTCATCAGACCCTTAGCACCACAGAACTGGTGTCGCAGCAGCTCCTCAGAGACCTTCCGTTCTGGTCAGCCCTGCAAGGAGCCGAGGGAGTCGGAGCTGCAGGTTGGAGGGAGTCGTCTGCAGCTGAGCAGAGCTGGGAGAGCAGAAGCCAACCCTTTCCGCACTCAATTTACAGTGGAATCCACAGCCCCGGGAACCTCCGTTCCATGCACTTCTGAAGCGCTGGGAGCCCAGCAGTCGCTCGGAGGAGTTGAGAGCTGGGAGCTGAGTTTATAAACATGCGGTGCCCACAGAGAGGCTAGCGGGGAGGCGGCATTGCTGAGCATGTCCTCATATAAGATCCTGGCTGGAACTCTCCTGTGCCAGCTCTCATTAGCACTCGGATGTCTTCACAGGATTGTTCTCCCGATACCTCCTTCTAAGTGAGCTCAGGCTGTGTGGTGCCGGCTCCACTCCCCCCAACGCTGGGGCGTTTATATTTGATGCTGTTGGGATGAATTATGTAGACACCCCACCGAACATAGATTTAATGAGGGGGTTTCTTTTTCTGCCTCTTGCTTTGCCGTTTAATGGATTCTAGCCTTTGAATTAGGCATTGCCTCAGCAACTTGACGCTGCAGGGGATGCAGAGAGAACGTGTCCCTGAA
This sequence comes from Murina feae, assembly GCA_004026665.1. NCBI lineage: Eukaryota > Metazoa > Chordata > Mammalia > Chiroptera > Vespertilionidae > Murina > Murina feae. The sequence continues at coordinate 5,638 of PVJC01027689.1, forward strand.
AGGGGCCTAGGAGGTGGCTGTTTTGACAATCAGCTCTCGGTCTAGATTTGCTCCATCCGGATCCTATTTCTGGGTCTTGGTTGAGTCTAGTGATGAAGTCCTCTGATGGGGAGAGAGAACAAAGGACAGGCTGAGCAGAAGAGTAATCCTGGAACCCCAGGATCACACAGCAGCCGAGGCCACTCATGAGCTGCAGCTGGAGGAGCACAGTTCTGAGGGGAGAACACAGAGCTGCAGATGGGAGGGGTGTCACGGCTCAGGAACTGTCGCCGTCAATGCCCAGCAGCGGTTCCCCTTATAGCTTCCTCCTTCTAACAGGAAGTGAACTTCTCTAGTCTAAATTGATAAGGCACAGGAGGGCCTGGCTCCACCCCCTGCACCAAAGAGTGGGCGAGCCCCTCAGAGCCTACATCCCTTCGGCTAGGTAATTGGTTCAGGTGTAAGCATAAAGCCCAAATCTAGAATAAGTCCTGGGATGTTTGCCAGAAATTATGAAAATAAGATTTTTTTGTCTGTCTGTTAGTTTGTTTTTGCTTTCTGCATTTGTTAAGTGGAAGGATATATATCCATGGAGCTGCTGTGGGCCACCACCTGGAGAGAATCTGGCCATAAAGTAACTGGTCAAGTGTACGATCAATAAAGCATATTTCACAGCAATAGAGGCCAATACTGAAAGTGCATAGCATTACCTGAGTTCTTGGACCCAGCCAGAGCTGAAGCTAGTTATAAACTAATCACCGAAACTTTATGGAGTGATTTAGAATTGGCTTTATTTTCTTTAAAAAAGAAAGAATCTTGAGTTATATGAAACCTGAGAAGACACCAGACAGATCAAGAAAGGAGCATAAAGAAATTGAAGAAGAAATGGATCCAGGCATCGTAGGGAATGAAGACTGTCTTTATGGGGTGCCGGAGTGTTTTGGCATGAAGATAAATTTCCTGCTTGTAGATAAAGGACTGGTCTGGCCATGCCCCAGTTCCCATGTCATTCCTGTCTTGGAGCTTGGAATTACAATAAGAGTAAAATATTTGCTGTGAAATGGATGCATACGAAAATAATCTCAGTAAAATAAAAATAAAATAAAAAAACAATTGGAAGCAGTTTAACTATAACTGTACAGGAAATTGATCCAACAGTTAAATAGGTTGAAAAGATAGTCCCAGAAATAATTTCTCCAGAAACATATTGTGATTGAAATAGTTGTCATTCCTTTGCTTTAATACTTACGGGGCTTCCATCACACTTAGAACGAATCCTGAACTCTTTCCTACATAGAACGTGATCTGGCTACGTGACCACTTGGCTTACCCCTCCTTTCTGCCCCCAAACCTCAGGTCATGACAGAGTCTTCCTGTTCCTTGCAAGAGTCAAGTTTGTTCCTATCCTTTTCACATGCTATTCCCTCTGCCTGGAATGCTGTTCTTTGTCCTCATTCTGCCTCCTTCTGTTCTCAGTGAGAATATCATCTCCTCAGAGAAGCCTTCTCTGAACACCACATCCAAAATAACTCCCAGAGCCACTCACTGCTCCACTGGACTATCTTCACAGGGCTTTTCCTCATCTGCAATCATCTTGTTTATGTATTCTTTTTTACTTGCTTATTTCCTTCTTTCTCTAACACTGTGAGATCCATAGGACCAGGTGCCCTTACCCTTGTTCGCTGCTGAAGGTGCAGATGTCCTGCATATCCACTTGAAGCGCTCATGGCCCACCATTTGTGCTTCCTGAGCTTGCTTCCAGGCACACGCTGCCTGGGAGGCACTGACCTGGGTCCGTCTCCAAGGAGGAGCTTGTTGCCCAGCTGTGGGAGGGTGTCAGCAGGCAGGTTTTTATCAGCTCTCTCCAGGTCTTCCCACCTCACCTGCGTTCCTGCCCTTCCTGGGGTAGCCTGAATCTGATGACTGCGTGAGGCAGGTAGAAAAAGGTCCAGCTATTTCGGTCCATCATGGGGCATCTCAGAGGTTCAATTCTTAGTCTAGAATCTCCCACTAGGTCAATAGAAGAATCCCTTTGACCTGTTCATACTCCTTTCCATAGGTGTTGGTTTCTAATGACCACCTTACCCAAATGCCATCTCAGCATCGGCTCCTAGGGAACTCAGCTTGTGAGGACGCACAGTGACCTTCTCATTCCTCCTCAGCTGGGCGTGGCCGAGTGGTGAAGTTCTTGCCTATGGAATGTGAATGGAAGTCTGTGTGAAACTTCTCTCTGACTTCTTAAAAGCCTGCCCTCCTCTCTTTCTCCTTTTTCGGGGGGTGCAGTGCAGACATGACGGTGCTGACAAGGTAGAAGGACCTGGTTCCTTTGATGACTTCATGGGACAGAAGCCTCTATCTGCACTGGACAACCACCTTACCCCTGAATCGTGGCATGCCAGCTGCGTAAACTTCTAGTTCACTGGAACAGCTATGCTTTGGCCCCCTGGCTTGTGGCTAATTAATATATATTGGAAGAAAATTGCCCCTTTTGACACAGAGTCTTGGGATTCATTTACCTAAAGTCTCCCTTGCATCCAATCAGACCCAAGACCCAGAGCAGCAGGCCTGAGCTCCTGAGGCCTGCATGTGCCTTCCATATTGAGGAGCTCCCACTTTCTCCTGTAGGGACCCATAGCTCAGGGTTTGGTTTCTGACTAAGTTCATTCCTCAGGGCTGTCAGCATAATGGTGATCACCCTCCTGACCCCCGACTCACTGCCTCCTGGTTCGCTGACTCTGTGGGGCACCCTTGCACAACCGTTACTCTGTAAGGGTCTGTCTCCCACACAGACGCTGTGGACATCCCTAATTCCTGCACAGCTGGCCTCATGATGACTTCCTGGGCACAGCCACTGCCTCACCCCATACCTTGTGTTGTTCCTCCTGCCTTGTCTGAGCAGCTCATGACTCTCTAGGCCTGAATGAGTTCCAACAGCAACATGGTCTTCTCTGACTCACTGACATGAAATGAACACCCACATAGTCATTTGCAAATGCACTTGTGTCTTACATCACATCAATAAAATCATAGTACGTAGACTGAGGAAGGTGAGGGTTCCACCCCTAAACGATCAGAATAATATGGAATACTTTGCCTTCAGCCCAGAGTATTCTGTTACAAGACCACAGGAGAAAAATCAGAGCATGCTCTCAGGAGGCTATGCATTCATGCGTTAATTTATTTGGCAAACATATATTGAGCACTTAGCACGTGTCAAACATCGGGTGGGTGATGAGGACATAGAGATGAATATGCCACCATCGGGGGAGGGGGACGTTGAAGTGAGAAGTCCAGATGCTCTCCACAAAGGAGCTGGGCATCCCGTGGACAGGATGTCTGTCCCTCATCTCACAAGCACTGATGTGCAGGCATGTTCTGAACCCTGAGAGTGGAGCAGAGTATTCCTGCCCTTGTGGTGGTTGCCTTCCTGCTCAGTCTGCTGATGTGGGATGGGGTGAGGCTCCACATGGGGCTGGGCGGCCAGTCTCAAGGTCAACGTCAGGGTTCACTCTGGTGCACGGGTAGGAAAGCCAGACTTGAGAAGGTGACGGCGTGTGCACCGAACTCGGCTACCTAAGGATTCCATGACCTTGGACAGGGCAGTGAACCTCTCTGGTTCATCGTCTCCATTAGCAAAACACTCTGAAATATTTGCTCAAGCATCACTTCTCCCTTGAAGTCTGGTTCACGGAGAGAAGATAATGAGAAACTCCTTGTTCCTTCCATGTCCACAGCTTCCTTCCAGAGAGGGAGACCCCACGTGGCTCTTTAAAATATAAAGAGTTTGAACAAACAAAACAGAAACAAACTCAGGGATACAGAGAGCAGACTGATGGGCGACAGAGGTGTTGGGAACTGGGTGAAAAAAATGAAAGGATTGAGAAGGTTGTACCTACAGATTGGTAGGTACAGCATAGTCAAGTATTGTAAAGTACAGCTTAGAAAAAATTGTCAATAATGATGTAATAACTATGGTGCCAGGTGGGTACTGGAAATAGCAGGAGAAATGCTTTATAACGTATATTATGATCTAACTATGACGCTGTACACCTGAAACTAATACAAAATAATACTGAGTGTAAACTGTAATTAAAAACTTTTTCTGTAAATGAGAAAAGTAAAAAAGAAAAAGTTCATTCCAAGTGTGAGAATTAAGCAGCCCTCCTATGATGGTTCCAGCTAGTTGTTTTGGGTCTTGGTTGCTAAGACCAAGGCAATCAGTGGTGAGATGGAAAGATGGAGGCCACTTACTCTTGAGAGACCTGGATGGCAACTCTGGTGAATAGAATTCATCACATTCGATGATGACCAGCAACTCACCAGACTCCAGCTGGGAGGTGCTCCAGGAGGGTGGGGATTAAAGCTCCATCTTCCTGGTTTTCTGAGACAGTGTCAAGTCTGCTTAGGAGGGTGTAGGCAATCAAAGGTGATGCTCCCTTGCTACTCACTGATTAAAATTCTATTGACTTCCCATTCCTCTTCAAATAAAAACAAGACTGCTCTTCACTTCTGCGTCAGCCATCCTCAGCCTCGGCTCGCTGTGGACGGGCTCCACTATGTTGCTCCAGTTTTATTGTCTTTCTTTGAGTTCTTCCAACATAACTCAGAGCCTTTGCACATCCCAGCGATGCCAGAGATCATGTCCTTTTGCTTACTGGCTTTTCCCATTCACCATTGTATCTATAGTTCTCAGCCCAGTTGCTGACACAAAGTTGGCACCAAAGAAAGAAAATATTTCATAAAAATACTTATATCTCCCATCATGAGAAGTCATCTGACCATGTAGTTCTTCATGACCAGATTGATAACACCTATTTTATATAAACACTAGATGCCTGGTGCACAAAATTTGTGCATGGTAGGGTCTCTAGGTCTTGCCGGTGATCAGGGCTGATTGGGGCTTTCTGGCTACCTACTGGGGCCTTCCTTCATTCTGTGCCAACCCCTGTTGGTTCTCGCACATCATAGCTAGTGATTGAACTCCCAGTCGAACTCCTGGGGGGACAATTTGCATATTATGTTTCTATCTATCTATTTATCTATTGGCATGAGAAGATGGGGGTCAAACATTAGGCTCTGGAGCAAAGCTTTTGTTTGGGTTAAATCCCTGTTTCTCCCTTTACTAACTGGATGAATTTAGGCAGCTTCGTAAACTCCGTGGGCCCTGCTCTTTAATCTGTGAATGAAGGCTGCTGGTACTAACTTCCACAGTATACGCTTGTTGTGTAGATCTAGTGAGGCCCGGCATAAGGAGAGCACTCGACAAATTGCAGTTACTATGTGTTAGCTTCCAGGTGCACTCGACTGCTTTCCCCTTTATCACCTCCCTCCAAACTACCTCATACAGGATTTTAACCCTGGGGAATGAAAGGTATAGGATAGCTACAGGGTTTACCACTTCTTTTAAATCTCTGTTTTCCTTGCCCCCCAGGTAGTGTAATACACTCCAGATGTGGGGAGAAGGAGGAGCCATGGTCTGTGTTCTCTCCCAGGTAAGGGGAGCTGGTCAAAGGGTCGTAGCTGTGTAGATCGCTGTGCCCCACCAACATCTGGAGTGATGTGGATTTCAGAAGATAAGGCATGTAGAGGTGCTATGGATAGGATTTGGTACACAGTAGGTGCTCAGGAAATGATTACAAGTCTGCATTCGAGTGAAGAGACCTGCTTGCTATTAACTGAGCTGAACTGATTAGGTTAATTCCCACCAACTAAGCCCCCCTGGGAATCCCAGTCAATGTTGATAGAAGACATTCCATACTTAAATGAGATGTTTGTATTGTGTAGATTCTGCAAGTGATTCGTTAATTTACAATTCTTCACTTTATTACATTAATTTGAATTTTAATGAAAAAGACTACACTAAAGTGATTCCTGTCTTGGGAGGGATATAGTATATCTCTGTAGGTTTAAGGACCAGGAGACCAGAAAGGAGATGCTGGCCTCCTGAATTTCCCCATTGGCTTACAGAGAAGAAATTTAAATGATTGTCTTGTGCACAGAAATAGCGAACTTGTCATAAATGGGGAAATGTCACCTAAGAGATATGGTGGGCATATGTAGAGTGGGCTGATAAGTAGGAGGAGAAAACCAGGTGAGTTGGGGCTTGGAGAGCTCCAGGGGGTCTGTCATTGCTTGTGTGAGCTCAGAGGTTGGAACTTTTCTGAAAGGGAAGCCCACACAGAGGGAGGGCAGCTCTCACACTGAAGGGCAGGTGCTTCGTCTCAGGTGCCTGACGGTGTTGCAGACCATTCAGCTTCCAGAGCTAATTCCAGAGGAACCAGGGATGTGTGGTTCTAAGGAGTCCAGAACCAGTCAGGCTTCCTCGGGCAGTAACTTGGCTGGATTAACTGAGAGGTCCAAGGGCAGGATGTTAGGAATGGCTGGCTCTGGATACTCAGAAAATCTTCAGGAACTGAGGGCCTTTCTTCTCTAGACTCAGTTTCCCAGCATTGGCTCAGGAAGGTTCTTGCCTCGTGGTCCCAAAGATGGCCACACGCTCTCCAGAGCTTCAGGCTTGTATCTGATGAGCCAGATACTCCCAGCATGAAGACAGCTCATTTTGGTCAATATTGTAACACTTTATTGTCCCAGCTTGAGTAACATGACCAATCTGTAATTACTGTTCTCAGGGACTGTGGAGGGCTCTGATCGGCCAGCGTGTGTCATGTGGTCATCCCAAGAACTAGGGCCTGTGTGTAGCTAATCCCACCAGAAAGACACAGTCCTGGGGGAAGACTGGACAGTCTGTCCATCACAGTATGGCAGGGATGCCAGTGGTAGGACAAGGGGAGTGGGTCATGTTAGACAAAAACCACGTGGACTCCTTTCCCTGGGATACTGCTGTCTGGTTGCTGATGCCAAGGATGCCGAGGGGAGGATGCTGGCCCCCACAAGGAGCGCTGTGGTCAGGGGTCCAGTCTCCGAAGCAGAGTGAAAATCTGGATCTGAGTCAGAGGACAAACTGCAAACCTTAAATAACACGCTGAAAATAAAAGTCTACATTTGATAGATACATGCGTGAGAATGTGTCCTATTCACCACCGTCTCTCCAGTACCTCTGACCATGCCTGGCACACAATAGGTGTTCAATGACTATACTATATAATAAAAGTCTAATATGCTAAGTGTCTGGTCCTCCATTCAACCAATCAAAGTGTAATATGCTAATGATATGCTAAGACCACTCAACTGCTTGCTATGATGTGCACTGACCACCAGGTGGCAGACGTTCCAACCAGTAGGTTAGCTTGCTGTTGGGGTCTGGCTGACTGAGAGGGGCCGGACACACCTGGAGCCCTCCCGTGGCCCTCCCCAGCTGGCCAACCTCCTCCCCAGCCCTGATCATGCACTGGTGGGCTCCCTCGGCCTGGCCTGCACCCTCTCACAATTTGGGACCTTTTGGGGGAATGTCAGAGAGCTGGTTTCAGCCCGATCCCACAAGCCAGGCCAAGGGACCCCACTGGTGCATAAATTCGTGCACTGGACCTTTTATTTGTTACATAATGAGTAAAAGTGTGTTAGAACAACTACTCCAACTACTACTAATGTGATGATGACAAAAAAGTCGTGTAGGAACAATGAACTAAGCCAGCTAGTTAGAGAAGCAGCCTGTGCCACGCTCCTGTTAGCTGATATTTATTAAGTGATTTCTACGTGCCAATGATGGTGCCTGCCTTTCATGGTCAGGACCTCATTTAATCTTCACAACAGTCCTCTAAAGGTAAGGCTTTTATTAACCCCACTTACAAACAAAGCAAGCTTGAGCTCCAGGAGATGAAGCTTATTGCTCCAGGCTGCTGTGCTGGTTAACCTAGAGGGTAACAAACAGCCCCCTTAAGCACAGCCCGGTGCAGACACCTGGCAATAATTTCTCACTGTGTCAGGTGCAGTGTGGTTCTCGGGCAGGTGCCCCCACACAGCCACCCGGGAGCACCAGGCTCCTTCCACTCAGCTCTCCTTGTCCAGGGCCCTGTGTCACCCAGGAGCCGAGGGAGGAGAGGAATGAGGGCATGTGCCCTGGCCCCAGGCGGCTGAAGGGGCACGGGCACACCCTGCATCCAAGGAGGGCTGGCAGTGCAGTTTCTGTGTGCCAAGGAGAGGGCGTGTTGCATCTCAGTGACACAGCGATGTGTTCACCTACACTCACAACACCCCCACATGCAGGCCACCACGCCACACACACGCACTTACACGGTCTTACACCCGGGCACCTCCACTGTCTCACCAACCTCCATCTGGGTCCCCTGCACTGGAGGAAATTTTGTGTGAGAGCTCTGGACCAGAGCTAGCACAGCCGGGCATTTTCCTGGTGACCTTGCTCTTCATCTCGGTCAAGTCCCACCCACAGAAGCTCCTCTTCAGCAGAAACCCCGCAGCTGGAATAATTGTGGGATTTGATTCTCGGAGATTCGGAAGTATTAGCTGGCTGCATATGAAATGTGCCTGCTCAGAGCACCCCCTTTCCAGTCTCTTTGATCATTAGATTTGCTCTTAACCTCACACACAGACATCCTGTGATTTTTTTTCTTTTTGGCAGGTTAATTAAACCTGTCTTTAATTTTCTCTTTTTCCAATTCTGTCTGAGCTCTGGGGAGGAGATTTGAGTCTCTAATTTCTAGTGGCATTTGTCATGGAATATCCTAGACTTTCAGAGTCGTAAACCATTCTTGCCTTGAACCCAAGCTCTCTGAGTTGCTCACATCAGGCTGCCAGACTCCGACTTCATTGCTATGGCAACTTCAACTTGCCGGGGGGGGGGGGGTCATTTCACAAGAAAATGGAACAATAAAAATATCAGGAAATCAGATATTTAAGCATTCAAAGTAATTGATGCTGAAGAAAAAGTATGATAGACTAGAATTATGTCCATACAATCTGCTGCCCAAGAGTTAGGACGTCCCCATAGCCCTGGTGTAAAATTCTGAGGGTTTGTTACCGATACAGTCACACACAATGGTCCCCGTTCATTTACCAAACACCCACATGCTCAGAACCACTCCTCTCTGTGTCCCTACCTTCCCCCAGCAGAAGGGGGATCTGGTTTTCATCACATTAGGTGACAATGTCTAGGGCATCATGCCCTAGAAATTCCACATTAAGTACAAGACTTAGAAAAATATGGAAAAGGTCGAAATACCACCTAGACAGCTGGAAGTACAAATATGAAAAGGAATGCCCTAAAACGACCAGAAAAAAAGGTGAAGAAAAAGAAGAGAGAACCCATCTATATTTATGGCTGGCGGAAGCTGTCAGAAGGATCCTTCCAGGCGCCGACACACGGCCACCTCGCTCGATCACCCTGAGAGGCGGTTGGTCAGAGTCCTCTGCACTGCCTGTCTAATTTCAACATGAGGAACCTCAGGTAATTAAAAACCCAACCCAAACCAAACCCAAACCAAACCAAACCAACACCAAAGCACAGAATCTGAGCCGACCTCAACTTACGCCGCCTCCCCAGCCCCTAATGTCCCTTCAGCAGCCCTGACCTCCTGTGCCATCTCCTGCCCCTGCCTGTTGCAGTCTGAACCCTCTTTGAGCTCCACGGGCGTGCGTGTCCCTCCCCGGGCGTGTCCAGCATGTTTTTCCCACCCCCGCCTTTCACCCTGGGAGGACCAGTGGCTTTTTATCTGAGTGCTCCTGGAGCCTGACACGCACTGCCTGCTGGGTCTCCCGCTCCCTTTTGAGAGGTGGGCTCACGGCCAGGGGCTGAGCTTTATTCACAGCTGCCACCCTGATACCTGTGCACATAAGTATACCTGCTAGGGGAGACAATATCTACAGACTGGACGGAGTCCATGTCATTCATTCATCGTCGGTTACTCAGCAGATACTTACAAAGTACTGTAGACACTTTCCCTTTCGGGTCTGGTTCAGGGATGTTCAAAATGTGGATTGCAACCCAATAGCAGGTGATGAAGTCATTTCACTAGGCTGCAAGTTGTGTTTAAGGAAAATACAATAAAATAGGGCAGTCTGCAAAAGGTTACGATGGAATAGGGGAGTGGGCTAGCCTGGGCTAGACGAGGCCAGGATGGGGTACAGAAGGTCAGGGGTACATTCCAGAAGAAGGTTAAATACCAGTTTTTGAAAAATAGAGATTGTATTTGTGCATATGTGACAATATAAATACACATGACTATGGGTGGGTGGAGGGGTGGGTGTGTGCAGTCACAGCTTAAGCGTTTTGAAGTCCCTGCTTCAAAACAGTAGCTGGCCTGCTTGGTGCTATGGCTTTGGTAGCGGAAGTGGGTGGATGATAACAGGGTCCTTTTCAACCTGCCATGACCGACAGAAAGTTTGAACTGCAACACCAACAAGGCGAGTTAATTAGGCCTCAGGGGTGCACATATGTGTTCTATGCTTAGCCATGGTTTGGCTTCTTATTCCAATTTATGTTTACCTTGCTCAGTTGTTTTCAACTGTTCAGCAACCCATAGTATTCCACAATAAGCGTGTTAGTTACACAGGGAATCCTCGGTCCATTCTTAGTCTATATTGTTCAGATTTGGGAGAAACCCCCCCCCCCAACCCTCCCAGGACCTAGGGGGTCCTTATGTAGCCCACACACACCTCGTCCGCACACTTTATTCCTCATCAGTGGCCATTGTTTAGCTCTGGTCATGCCACTCATGTTGATGCACTGGCAGCTGATTCTGGAACTTGGGCTGGAGTTTGGGGAAGGGCTGCACTCTCGCCATGGGCATGTGAGCCTGGAGTTGCAGCATGGAGAGGGCCGGTCAGCCAAGGGCACCGCACAGAGCAAGCCAGACCCAGGGGTCAGAGAGAGCGAACCCAGGCCACATGGGTGAACTTACGACCAATGATGGTGGAGGCCAGGCCTATTTCTTCTTTCAAAACTGAGCCCATTTGAGCTGGTTTTTTGTTTGTTCCAACTGAAGTCACCCTGGCTGACACCGTCGTCTGCAAGCCATCGTGGATAGGCACGTTTGTGTGGTTGGTCCCCACTATTCCCTTTCCCTCCCCTAAGAGGCGAGCAGTTCTCCACCGTTTGACCTGAGGTGTGTCCTTTGCATTGTCCTTGAAGGTGTCTGCCTCCCATGCCCTGGACAGCAGGCTTGGTCACACAACTTGCTGTGGCCAATGAAGGTGAGAGGGGCCCAATGCCAGCTCCACGCAGAGGCCTTGAGAGGTCCCGGAGCTCGCCTTCTGCCTCGAGCAAGGCGTGTGCCAGGTGCTCCCTCAGCGCGGGGCACACAGCGTGAGGACACGGAGCAGGGCCACAGCCGGCCCACCACCAACACGGAGCACCGGCAAGAGCGAGCTCATGCAGGGGAAGCCGTGCAGGTCTGGTCTTCTTTGCTCTCACAGCCACAAAGAATTGACTTATTTTGCCTTCATCACTGCCTGCATCCACCATGCACTGGTGAGTGGACACACGCACATGTCCAAATCCCTCATAGAAACACACAGACCTGGGAAGGAAGAACCGTGTCAAAGCTGCTGCACAGATTCCAAAGTGACAGAGAGCCCGGCAGGTGTGCAAAGCAGATCAAATAGGCACCCGCCAGCCTGGCCCCCGGACCCGCAGGCCGCCCAGCAGCCCTCCTGCCTGCAGACCAGGCTGCCGCAGGATGCGAGTCACCGGAGGGGCTATCAGAGGCCTGTTTAATCTTTGATCTTTGGAGGCAGAGTGGCTCTGGCTTCCCACGAGACAGTCTGTGATTGGAATGAACTTTGAATCTATTAACTCAGCCTCTTTGGTAAGCCAGACACACCACGTCCCGCCACGGTGATTGAAGGCGGAGGCAGAGCCCTGTGATACACAAGAAGCAAATACTTACACTTGAGACCTATGTGATCCTATTAACCAATGTCACCCCAGTGCATTGAATGAAAAAGGAAACAAACACACAGGAGACTTTGGAACACGCTGCATGACCAGGGTTGGTAAAGGATGGGGGCCGAGGGGCGGGAGCGCCCTAAACATGAATGTCAGAGAAGGTGCTTGAGGACGGTGAGAGTTGATGGCCAGCAGGCGGCACATGATCAGGGAAGAGTGCTCCAGGCAGAGAGGAGGATCCGTGCAAAGCTAATGAAGAAAATGCTAGCGTTCATCCACCCGGAGCTTCTCCTCTCTCCCCTGCTTCCTGTCCCTGGCAGCCACAACACTGGGCCCTGGCCAATGGCACTTCGGTAAGAATGAGAGTCACCATTTCCCAGTCTGGCCCCTCAGGGGTCCCCCTCTCTTAGGCACCAGCCAGTGGAGCTGGGGTGCCCTGTGGTGGGAATGGCAGTGCCTCTGTCACCCCTTCAGACTCTGAAGGAGACCCCCTCCCCCGCTGACCTGTGTTGGGCTGAGATGCAAGTGAGTAAGACGTAAACTTTTCCTGTCAAGCCATTGGGCTATCGAGGGCTGTTTTTAGAGCAGCGAGTAAGGAACGAGTCTCCTGTCGCACAATCCCTGCGGCAGGGAAACACTTCCCAGGGTCTTTGAATCAAGGCTCCGTGGCCCCAGGAGGTCTCCCCTTGTCTCAGGAGTAGAGCCAGGGGCATGTCCTGGGAGCTCTGGCTCCGCTGGGCCCCTTCACTGGGCAAACCAGCCATGAACTTCCCCCAGGTCTGAGATACAACAGCCAATAAACTCACTTGTCGGATGAAGAAACAGAGTAAAAAATCTGGGTTTTCAGCTTCTCCTGAGACCGTGAGGACCACGGTGGCCCCGCACCGGCATCTCACAGGCAGCCACTGGCTGGTGCTGGCGTGAGCTGCTTCTCCCTCCTCCACGCCTGGTCACAGGTGCCCGCTGCGCGCCCTGCTTACCGTCTGTACGCGTGTTCTTTGCACTTAGTTAATGAGCACTTACACAGCACTGACGGCGTATCGGGAACTGCGAGCTTTGCGAATGCTAACTCACATATATACCGTAACAACCTTATGGGAGGGTTACTATTATTCTACCGATTTTACAGATAAAGAAACTGAGGTAATCAATAAACTCGCCCAGGGTCACGCAGTCAGTGCAGGTGCAGCAGGATGTGGGCACAGGGGGCCTGACGCCCATCACTCCTCAGCAGTACACCAGGTTGCCCATGTGAATTGCCTGGTCTCTGTATTTGTGACCCTTTAATAAACAAGTTCATTCTTTTTTTTCAGGGGAATAAAACAGCTGCCACCCAGGAAGTGCCCCCCACCTGCTTCCCAGGTGAGGAGAGGGACGGCGATGGGCTCTGTGTCCCTTTCCTAAGTGATGCTGACAGCAGCTTGGCAGCTGATGGCAAACATAATCCACGGAACCTCACACGCTGAGCCTTCCTGCTCCGCTGTCGGTTTGTAGGGTGCCAGGCAGGCCGTCAGGGTCACACTCCCCAAGCTCTTGCTCTGGTATCTCCAATGGCTCCATCTGTATTCCAACGCTGTCCCTCATCTGCTCTGCTTTTTAGGACATGTCGTCTGTCCAGGCCTTGGGCTTTAACTCTTAGCCCAAACTGTGGTCACTCCCTTTCAGGACCTTGGACTTGGCCAGTGGCCAGTTTGACCCCAGTTCCACACCCCCACATTCTCAGGAGGAAAACAGAAAAAGAAGCCGCCACCCTCAGTGGCCATTGCCTACCTGACTTCAGCTCCTTCTGAGGCAGATTTGGAAATTGAGCTAGAGGTTCTGATGGGGTCAACGTGAGCAAGGGTGTGGACAACAATGACCTCTGTCTCAGTGGCCCCTGAGGACCACAGGCGCCAGGGTTAAAAGGGGCGCTCACCGCATGAGTGAATAAGCAGAGGCTGTACATAGGGAGGAGCCACGTGCCTGGGTGTCACCACAAATGGACCTCTCTCCATCCTTGGCCATCAGTGCTCTGAGTCCTGGTGTCCTGAAGGGCTGCCCCCTTGTTTGCTGCCACCTCTGCAGCCTCCAACCACAGCACATTCACAGGGACTGTGTGTTCTTTTCTCCCAGGAAATGTCCTGAGAGAAGTGACTTTTCACTCCCCCCAAGGCCAGAATATAGGAGCCCCTCCGAGGCTGTGCTTTGCTGGAGCACACAGAGGCCCAGTGGAGGACTGCTCTCAGCTGGTGCCCCAAGCTCGGCGGGAAGGATGTCAGTGGGCCTGAACGGAGAGGTTTTCTGAACTAGTTTTCCACCCGGTGCAAACACTGCTGCCATCTCGTCCCGCAAGAAGCTGCTCTGCCTGACCTGGAACCTGCCGCGGGGCCAGGACACCATCGCTCTGCAGCCTCGACAGCTGGTCAGGACCGAGCCAACTCCTGCCCTGAACGCAGCGGCCTCTGTAACTTCCACTCAAGGGTCTGGTTCTGTCCCTGGTCATTATGTTACCCAGCGGCTGTACCCTCTTCCTTTTCCTCCACCTCCTTCTCTTCCTCCTCTTCCTCTCCCTCCTCTTCCTTCTCTTCTTCTTCCTCTTTCTCCTCCTCCTCCTCCTCTTCCTCCTCCTCATTCTTCCTCCTCCTCCTCCTCCTCCTCCTTCTTTCTCTTTCTCTCTCTCTCTCCCTCCCTCCCTTCCTCCCTCCCTCTCCTGTTTCTCCTCTTCTGCTTCTACCTCACCCTGCCCTTTACCTACGAGGAGTCAGGAACTGTCCTGTCGGAAGCTCAGGCTATAACATACCATTTCATTCCCACAGCAGCAACAGGAGGTTGGACAAGGAAGTGGAGGATCTCTGCTCCCATTCCCATTCCTGACACTGCAGTTGGGTGTGTGCATTCTTCAATTTAAACGTAAGTCACCTGTGGAGCAAGAGGCATGAGCTGACCTTCCTCCCTCCACTTGCTTTGCTGGGTCGTCCCTCCAGTTGGGTCAGGAGTTGGAGAATCTATGCGTTTCTTTAAGTGGCCTTCCTCGGAAGGGAAGCAAGAGATTGCCGGGTGCCTGACACGATGCTGAGTGTTTTACCTTCATTATCTAATGGAATATGCATGACAACCTAAGAATTAAACACACACACATACACACACCACACACACAACACACATATGCACACACATACACACATACACAACACACATACACAACACACACATACACACACATACACACACACAACACACACATACACACATACACAACACACATATACACACACATACACACATACACAACACACATACACAACACACACATACACAACGCACATACACAACACACATACACATACACAACACAAACACATACACAACATACACACACACCTGTCTCACAGAGAAAATATGTTCCAAGGTCAGAGCATGTGGAGCCAGCACAGACTGGCTAACTCTGGAGGCGAGGCTTCCAAGAACCCAGCCACCTGCCTTTCATAAAAATAGAATTTTGGAGCCAGAGAAATCCTCTCCCGTCTCAACTCAGTCCCGACAAAACCAAATGTGAGCGGCATCTCTAGTTGTGAATCATCAGAGTACAATGGGAATTGGATACTTTAACTTCTTGTGAAAGAAAATTCCAGAACTTCCCTCCTGGTGCCCGTCCTCAGAGAGCATGCATGCTAGCACAGTGAATACACTGGTACCCCATCTCGGAGAGCATGCGTGTTAGTGCAGTGAAGATGTTAAATACTGGGGCCTGCGAGGAACACGTCTAGGAGGTGGGAGGCCACAGAGGAAACACATAATCCTAGTGCTGAGGGTGTGGGCGGTGCAGGGAGAGAAGAGGGTCGCCTTTTCTGGGGGTGCTTGTCAGGAGCCTGGGAGGCGGTCCATCTCTGGCACCTCCCTTTGTCCCGTCCTTCGGTGCAAGCCCTTTCTATTTTCCTAACTGAGGGTTAGAAGCAGTGATTCCAGTGGGGCTGAAGCTGCACTCTGAGGGTGGTGAGGTGGGACCTGTGTGGGGTTCACGTACTCTGGGGGCACCCCTGGTCTGTGCATGTGTCGGTGTGATGCACACACCACTCTGCGCCCACTCCGGCTGAGACCATGGTGGCTGATGTACGTGTGTGACCGTGTGCCTTCGTCAGATGTGTACTTGGCCATGGAGCATGGCTTCACATGGCCACTGGGCTCTAGGAATGGCCATTGTGTGACTCTACTGTGTGACAAATGACGCCATAATGCTGTCTATTGACACCACCTCGGCCAAGCGCGGGGCTACAAAGGCACAGGCACACCTGGCGATTGGTCTGCACACACTCTCCCTCACATACACACGCAGGGATGCAAACCATCTCCTCCCCAGACACATGCTACACACAGCCATCTACTCAGCTACAAGCCACCTGCAGAAGGGTTAGGTACAAAACTGCAGTCTTGTCTTTCCTACGCAGCAGCTCACAACCACCCATGTGGCGTCTGGAAACGAGAGGGGAACAACGGGACTGCCACGTGACCCGTGTGCGCTGGCACATGCATCGTCCATACTCAACGGATGTTCGTTCTCATGAGAACACGACAGCCCGCCCAGATCCGCCCACCCATGACGCCTACCCTGCCCCCACCCGGAGACTCACTGAAGAAAACACAAAACAGGCAAGCACACACACAGAACTGCTTAAACACCCACAGCGGACAAGCCACCCACACAGCCACCTAAACCCACAGACACCACGACCCATGCGACATCCCACGGGCACAGACAAGGCGAGCAAATATAACCAGGCACTCACGACACACGTACGAAGAATCAAGCAACGGCCATTCCATGATCATCTGAAGCGTGCAGCTGCGCACTGAGAGGAATGTCACGTGGGAAATGTTGGGATCTTGTCTACTGTGACTGGCAGCGTATTGCAGGGTATCTCCAGGCGGTGCTTAGTTTTTATGTGCTGAGGACCCTCCAGGAACCCGGGCACCGCGCAGATTCCGTCCGGCAAGGCTGGGGTGGCTCAGAGGGCGTTTCCAGCCGGTTCTCAGGGTGCACGAAGCCGCTGGCCTTCCACGCTCTAAAACACTACTTCTCAGGCTGGGCCACGCAGCAAGGTCACCGGGGCCTTAACAAATACTGAACTCATTTGTCTGGGGTGTGACAATGAAATCAGCCCGGACTAAGGTAAATCTATGGCTGGGCACAGAGACTTCCAGATCACTCTAACATGTAGAAAGTTTGGGGACCACTGTCCCAGGCCACGCCCCTCCCTCTGCGGCATCACAGCAGGCAGGACCATCTGCTGTGGCCCTCTAACGCTGGGTGGGCTGGGTGGGTCTCCCACACAACACCCCCCCCTCCCCGCCAAGGGCCGGTCACCACCTGACCTGCTGGTCCCCTCCCCCGTCCCTCCTTAATTCGGTAACTGGCAGCAGGAGCCCCTCTTTACGCACACACCAGGATCCCCAGGCCACCTGCAAGGACTCTAACCCACCTGGATGAGAATTCACATTAAAAACAAGCATCGCCCCGGGAAACCGAAACCGCCCCAGGGACCTGATGCGCAGCCCAGGCCGGCAGCAGCGCCTCACGCCTCACAGAGGAGCCCGCCACGTTCGAGGCCTCGGTACCGGCCCCAGTCTGGCTCCTTCCCCCACAGACGCCTGCCCTCCTCGCCACGTTTCTGGAAATTTCTCTGTGTGTCCTATTGTTCCCTATCTCCGGGATTG
>PVJC01027690.1:0-23117 GCA_004026665.1 Murina feae
TTAGTTAGGAATCATGTGGGGGCATTATTTGGTCAGCAGTATCTTAAAAAGCACAACTTCGACCCAGTAATCCCACTGCTGATACACACAACAGAGATGGGCACATGAATGTTCAATACAGTGTTCTTTATAGCGCTGTGAAAATGGAGCCAACCTAAGTGTCCATTAATAAGGGGCTGTGACGTACTTACACCAGTATAATGCATACCAACAGATAGTTAGAGGAACACCCTAGGTTTAAATATATCAGCACTAGAGGCCCAGGGTACGAATTCATGCACAAGTGGGGTGGGTCCCTCAGCCTGGCGATCAGGGCAGTCGGGCCCGGCTAGCTGTGGGGAGGGACTGCGGGAGGTTGGCCAGCTGTAGGAGGTTGACTGTGGGAGTTCACTGACCACCAGGGAGCAGCTCCTGCATTGAGTATCTGCCCCCTGGTGGTCAGTGCACATCATAGCAACTGGTCAGGTGGTCGTTTGGTCACTTAGGCTTGTCTATATCTAGATGGATAAATCCAGACAATAAATCCAGAAAATGCAAGTTCAAGAAGAACACATTTAACTTGGTATAGATCAAATTTCAAGTAACACAAAATATTAATTACTTACTGATTACAGTATAGAGTATGAAAACATGCATAGGAATGATAAACACCATATTCAGGAGAGTACTACTTCTGGGGAAGGAAGGAAGATAATGGGAGTAGAGAGAAAAACAAAGGAAGCTTCAAATATATGTCACATTCTGTCTCAATAATAAATGAGAACAGTAGACATGATAATGCCATTTTTCATAGGGAAGTTTTAATTTTAATGTCAGATTTACTAATTTTTTGTTTATACTTTGTTTCTTGTTCAAGAAATTCTGCTCTGATTAAAATTTTTTTTTGTTTTATTTTTTCCGTCACCGTTTATGCCCTGTATGCCCCCTTTGATTTTTAAGAATTTTTAAAAATTTTTTTGTTGTTTCTACTCTGATTTTATAAATCTATATTTTAATGTTTTGTTTTAGAAATTTAAGTTTTGCTTCCCATACTTACATTTTAAAAATGTTTTTATTGCTTTCAGAGAGAGAAAGGGAGAAGGTTATAGAAATATCTATGAGAAACATTGATGGGCTGCCTCCTGTACGCCCCCTGCTAGGGATCGAGCTCCCTGACCAGGAATCGAACCTGTGACCTCCAGGTTAGTGGGACAACGCCCTCAACCAACTGAACCACAGGCCCACACTTAGATTCTAAATTCACTTGAATATCTGTGTGTGTGTGTGTGTGTGTGTGTGTGTATGTTTTTATTGATTTTTTTAGGGGAAGAGAAAGAGAGAGAGACAGACCTTGATTGGCTGCCTCCTGCATGCGTCCTGACTGGGATCAAACCCGCAACCTGGGTGTGTGCCCTGACTGGGAATTGGACCTGGAACCCTTTTGGTGGACGGGGCAACACTCAACCAACGGAGCCACACCAGCCAAGGCCTTTTTTTTTTTAATATGACATGGGTTCTCAACCTTGGTTGCACATTAAACCTCATGAGGAGCTTTTTAAAAATGAACTGATGCCTCACCTCAGATCTGACCAATAAAATAAAAATATTTTGGGGTGGGATCCAGGCAGGATTATGAAACACGTCTGAGGTGATTTTTATGGTCATCCAAGGGTGAAAACCACTCAGCCTTATAAAATGGAACTGATTTTATTTTTTTCCCCAGAGGAATGGCCAATTTTCCCAGTATTAGTTATTGAATAGTCTAGAGTCCACTTCCTCTCTGAAATCAATAAAAATAAAAATAAAATAAAATTCACTTGGACTCATGTTGTGACATTTTTCCTGCACAAAGTCAAGAACCCACACACTACCTCCCGGCTGGCCCTGGGCAGACCCACGAGGGCCAGGCCCCCTCCCCTGTCTGGTAACAGGAGGATGGCGTGAGAGTGCTGATGGAGCTATTTGTCTGCCTTTTTTGTGGCCTTCTCCCCAACTGGAGCATTAGCTCCGTGATAGCCAGGATTTGCCTTATTCATTGCTGTGTGCTCAGCACCTGGCGTGTGGTTTAGACTGCTAGTAAACATGAGTGTGAGTAGTCCTGTTTCAGACAGGAAGTCAGCCTAGTCTGAGTTCTGCAGCTGCAGGCAGCAGAGAAGAGGTGAACAGTTTGGCTCTCATTCCCAAACCTTTCTCAGTCTCTACTGGGAATGTATTTTTCTCTCATGGTAGGAACCCAGAAAATTACCATTCACCTGGCATGTGTTTCCACAGCCGCCAAAATCAGTGCTAGGAATTTGAATCCTGGAAGCCCTGGGGGAAGTCGGGGTACAGTAGCCCAGGGAGATCTGGTCCTCCTTACCTTTAAGAGGCTGAAACTGAGTTAAGTAGACAGGGCACTCACAGGAAACAACGTACCTGCCACTCCCTGAGCCGCTGCACAGATCAGTGCTCCTGTGAGAGCTTACAGGTGGAGAAAGGTGGTCTTGCGCCTGCTCCCAGTCATCCTTTTTGTCTTTAAGGTGTACACTTTCCCGAACTGGTCTCGAGTCAGTGTACAGGGAAGCCCTGGCTGCCTGCACAGCTCAACCGACTCCCAGGGAGACTAAGTCTTCATACAGCTCAAGTTGGGGGACAAAAAGGGGGCCACGATGGCTGACCACTGTCCCAGGTCATCTTATGTGGTGACATACGTGGTTTGCGGAGGCATGTATGGGTGATATCCTAGGTGATGGCGTCTTTCTAAGGTTGCCTCACAGTGCAGGAACGTGTTCTGAGCAAAGTGTTACCAGTAACAGAGCAAAACTGCCCAAGGGCATTCCCACTAGGGGGCTGTGGGATGGCGCCTTCCTATTCCACCTAAAGGGACCTGGTGTTGGGGAATGAATTTCCCTCTGACCTCGCTGTCCAGTCCTGGGTAAGGGAGCGAGTAGCTCTGGATCACAGGGCTGCTGTGAGGAGATTGTGTAGAGAATGTGTTTAGCGCAATGCCTGGTACACCCAAATAAAATACTAGTTGATCATTATTCTAGTCTGGCACTTGTGCCTCAGTTTCTTGATCTGTAAACCTGATGCTCACCTGCCCCTCCCCTCTGCCCTGACTGTTGTTAAAGACGGAAGGGTTAATATCCTCAGGCTTTGAGGACTGGGGTGGGGGAGGAGCCGCATAAATGGAGTATTATTGTGTTGGTGAATGAACTGGCTTTGTTCCGCTGCCCTCGGGTACTTGACTTCCTGCAGTTAGTGTCCCCTGTGTTCAAATTGCTGGAGGTATTTGCATGTCCTCTGCAGTGTGGTGCTCACCTGCCTGGCTCCGGGTCCCCAGCCAGTGGGGCCTGCTGAATTGGAGTGGGAAGCTGCATTTCCTCTGCGAGGGGCCTCCCAGGCATCAGGAATGATAGAAATGCAGAAAGTATGACCCACACGCAGAACTGGTTCTGAATAGGACATTTATTGGAGAGGCTTTGCAGGAGGCGCAGGCGCCTTAGTTCCCCAGGCTGTTGGTGGCAGCTCTCAGCTCGCCCCAAGCCTGTTAACTGCTCCTCTGCCGGTGGGAGAATGGCGTTCTCTGCTCCCAGGCGGCCCTCCCGCTGCTCAGATGGGAGCCCTTTTGAGAAAAGCAGTAGGTACCCAGCTGGGGCCAGGCCAGGGGGGCGAGTGGGGTGTGGCCAGGACTCTGTCAACACCAAGCTTCCAAGTCTTGCCAGGTCCCTCCCTCTCTCTCTCCCTCTCCTTGAAACCTGGCTAGCCACAGGCTTTGGGGCAGAAGGTAGGTTTTTCCTTTGGGGGCTCAGAAACAGGCCCTCACAGGTACAGGGGCAGGACAGACAGCTGGTCCTTTCACCCTTTCATCCTGCCTGGCTGCGTCTAGTGGGTTTGCCCATCCTGGCTGGGTAAGCGCACGGCAGTCCTGTGTCCTGTGGAGGTGGCTGCGGACGACTCTGTCAGGGGCCTTCGGGGGCCTTCTGACCTCTGAGCATTCAGAGTTGGGTGGTTGGAGGAGTGACCCAGCGCTCGCACGCAGGCAGGCACTGGGAAAAGCAGTTAATCTCCCTCCTCTTCCTGCACTTTCCTTTTCCCAGAATCCACAGAGCGTGTTTTTAGAGAATCAAGCAGTGGCAGGTGGAGCAGGTGAAAGGCAGTTCTGCCCGCCCTGTCTTGTCCTTGATGGACGCCACCAGGCAGGGCAGTCCTCTCCACTCCCAGGCAGTCGGCCACGCCAGTGCCCCCCACTTCTGGAGCTCTGGGCTGCGGGGGCAGGGGGCAGGAGGCAGATCCTGACTTGGCTCTGACTTTCAACCTTGAATCAAGGCCTTGCTTTTTCTGAAGCAGGACTCCGGGCCAAGCCACTCCGTGCCGTGTGCACCCCCTCACCCCAGAACCTGAGGTTTGGGGACAGCTGCCCTCCTGTCCAGCTGTGTAACCTCTCAGCTGAGGGAGAAAGCTCCTCTCCTCCCACTTGGGAACTGGTTGGATGAGTTTTCTGGGCCTCCCTGGTGAGGCCCCTTAGAAGGAAAGGAAGGGACCTGGGGGTGGGGGTGGGAGTGGGGCAGGTGCTAGTGGGGAGTGCGGCCCTCCTGGGCTGTGGGACAGGGATCCCTGAGGGGAAGTGCGTGGGCCCTGCTGTCTGAAGGGCTGGCTGCCATTGAGAATTGACGGTTGTACGCGGGTCTGCAAGGTCTGCCTGGGAAATCGGGCCCAAGGTCAGCGTCCAGGACAAGAAGGGGTGTTCCTTGGGGGCTCTTCTCTTGCTGACGTGCCTGAGGGATGGGGAAGGGCAGGGCAGGGCTGGTTCAAGGGATCGAAACCACAAAAGGGGCTGCGCACATTTATACACTTTTCTGGATGCTGATGCTTGGAAATGGAGAGGAAGCTTCCTGCTGCAGCCTTGCCCCCTAGATCTAACTTGCTTGGGGAGGGAAAGTGGGACTTGGGGCAAGGGAAGCTCCCAGCCATGAGGGAGCCACTGGCCTGAAATTTCCATGGGAAGTTCCCTTCCCGTTGAGCCCTGCCTCCGCGTTCTAGAGGAGGTGTTCTCGTCCTGCTTTAGAGGCACTTAATTCCCAGGTCGCTGCATAGCTTCACATGTATCTGGGGCTTGGCCCTCTCCTCTTCCCGGGGGTTGGAATATGTCTCGTTCTTCCTTCTCGCAGGTGCTTCCTGGGGCTCTTTCGCCTCCTTTAAGCTGTCAAAAGACTCAGCACCTTTTCGGGCCTCTGGGTTCTGAACCCTCTGGCTATCTGGACTCCGGCTGCCATCGCCCCACATGGCGCTTTCTCACACCTCGTCTCATACCTGCCCCATCTCCACCTGTCTCGGTAGCTGTTTCTCCAGGCCTGGCTCAGGTGTGTCCCTTTCCATAAAGCCATTGCCCATTCCTTCTGTCTGTGCTGGGCCTGCCTTTCAGCCTGGCCCCTCGCTGCCAGCTGCCCAGGTCCTTGGGTGGTCCGAGTTCTTTAGGGACTCAACTGTCCCATGCTGCTGCCTCAGCTAAAATGTGCCCCCCCTTCCTTTAGTTGCTCCCCTCCCCCCACTCAAGTGGTACTTCTGTGCCAGCATTCAACACACTGCTTTGTGGATCATCTATTCTGTGGCTGTTTTTCCTTCTAGAATTCAGTTCCTCAGAGACAGGGACAACATCTTATTTATGTCAGTGTCCCCAGGGCCCAGCAGGCATCACACTCAGGAGTGTTGCCCCAAACTGGAGGCAATCTGGAATTCCCATACTGCCCAGGACACCGCTCTCTTCCTCCGTTATTGATGCACTTGTCTTGTTTCTCCCGATAAAAATCAGCTCTGCAGAGCGGGTTCTGTGTGTGGCTTACTTTTGTACCTCCCACAAGGCTGCCACGATGTCTTTGTGCAAAGTGGGTGCTTAAAAATACTTGTCCAGTGACTTCTGAAGCTCACATCTTCGGTGGGAAGGGCAGTCGTGTCATCCCAAAACAGGGCAGACACGGGGCAGAACCCCTGCCTTGCTCCTTCTATCCAGCTGGTTAGGAGCGGAGCGAGGACTGGCGTCGAGGGATGCTGGCCAGAGCCCCTGGGCTCTTTCATACACGTTCTGCTGCTTCCCCCTGTTTGATATTCCCTGGGACTTAGAAAATGGGTCAACGCCAGGGCTTTGCCCAGTCCCTTGTGTCTTTGTCTTATGTCCTGGCTCTCTCCGCCATGAAGCTGGGTCCACCATGAAGCTGGATTTTGTCTTTTCTTTAAAATCCAAGGGTCGGTGTTAAGGACCACTTATTTGTGATTTGGCTGCCTCCCATAACCTTAAATTCTGCTCCTACTCAGGCCTGTTCTCCATGACTCTGTTCCTCTCCAGCTCTGAGCAGGACATGCCGTCTCTCCCTGTGGAACCCTGAGGAATGCGTCTTGCCCACCACAGGGAGGACTCGGAATTATGTATACCTCATCTTCTGTTTTGACCTTCCGTTGGGCATGGATGTTAGACTGTTTTTCTTTCCAGCTGAATTCCTTTATATTTGCCCTTTTAAGAGCTTGGTCCAAATCGATGCTGGGATCATAGATGATGGATGGTCGGTGGGGAGGGGTAGGTCATGTTGGCTCACCAAGTTTAACAAATGTCTTTGTTACCGATTTGAGATGTGGTTCAACATTTTAGGTACAAATCAGAAAAATCTTTTGTCCTGGTTGCTTGTGGGACAAGTAATAATTTAGCTTTCATCATCATCTTCATCGCTACCATTTATGGTGGTCTTTCTCTGTCAGATGTCGTACAGATAGCCTTGCTTGTATCATCTCAATCTTGGAGATCATTGGTATTATTATTATTATTATTTTTTTAAAATATACTTTTATTGATTTCAGATAGGAAGGGAGGGAGAGAGAGAGAGAAACATCCATGATGAGAGAAATCATTATCAGCTGCCTCCTGCACACCCCCTACTGGGGATCGAGCCTGCAGCTGGTCACGTGCCTTGACTGGAATCAAACCCAGGACCCGTCAGACCAAACCAGCCAGGGCCAGGCTGGTATTATTGCTCATTTTGCAGAGGAGGCACTTAAAGCTTGGCAGGATCAGGTGACTTGCCCAAGGCCACACACAGCCCGTAAAGTGGAGGAGCTCGGGCTTAAGCCAGGTCTGCCTGACTCCACAGGCTGCGGATCCATTTAGTGCGTTGAACCTGCGGGCTCTGTGGGCTCCCATGTGCACACATACTTGTGTATTCTCTCTTCGTTCCCACTTGGTTCCTGCTGAGAGTCTCCAGATGCCGCAGTAAATGCTGCAGCTCTTGCAGGTGTGGCTCCTGTTTCCTCTTCAACCCCACCCCAGCCTAGAGGCCTGGAATCTGGCAGCCCCTCCCAGGGGAAAGGGGCAGGAAGATGGCTAATGGGCAGGGATGGGTCCCTGAGTTGTGCTGATAAGGAGCGGTGGTCCTATGAGCCTTTTTGACCTAGAGGTGAGAGGGGAGGGGCTTCCGGGCACATTGGGTCTGTCTGTGATTTCTAGCACCGGATTGGACTATTCCATCTTCTGGGACGTTGTGTCATTTCCCTGCTTGATGACAGAGTGCTGGAAGCCAAGTTGACCTACCCTGGCTGTGAGCAATATCAATTTCTAATCAACAGTAATTGCTCTCAATTGCCTTTAGCCCACGTCTACGGGAAACCTGGCCTATTTGTAGAGGGACCTTATTGCAGTTTCTTCTCCAAACTCCAGAGTAGTCCCATGGGGACTTCCCCCTCCGCCCAGTTTCGTGTGGCTGGTCACTTAGCATGTGGCACGGCAGGGCAGCTGTCCTGCTCTCGTCCTTCGCCTGGGGCAGGTAGGCCGGGGCTGGGCGGCGGAATGGGCAGTCACCACTCCTGGTGCCTCTTGGCTGATTGGAAACTCGCTGGCAGTGACTAATGTGGAAACCCATTAGTCAAGGAGGAACTGGCTCAGATCTTGACTTTGGCCACTGTTTATTGTTCACCTGATGGAGGGAGTGGTGAGAGGTGCTCCAGGCACGTTCCTGCAGTCCTTCCAGCCGGCATTTATTGAGCACCTCATGTGTGCATTGCCTGCTGGGGGTGAAGGGAGGATAAGGGAGAGAAGGCCCAGCCCACAGGGTTTTTTTTTTCTATTTAGTCCAGCAGAAAAGATTACATATATGAGACCAGAAGGATCAGAGTTTTAAGCGATACTCGGGGCCATTAGAATGGAAAGAAGTGTTTGGTGACTGTGTCCTATGGTTGCTGCCAGAGCTCCACAAACTCAGTGGCTTAAAACATTTACTAAGTTGCGGTTCTGGGGGTCAGAGGTTAGCCTGTGCTCCTTCTGGAGGCTCCAGGGAAGATGTCTCCTTGTCCTTTCCAGCTTCCGGAGCTGCCTTGGTCCTTTCCTCCCTGTGCAAAGCCAGCAGCGCCGCGTCTTCCCATCTGTCTCTATGCCCCTCTGCTTTTGTTGTCACATCAGTGTGGGTCCTGCTGTCGCCCTCCCATAAGGGACCCTTGGGAGTACAGGGGGCCCACCCAGATCCCCTAGGATGGCCTCCCATCCCCAGGGCCTTAACCCGTGCACGTCTGCAGTCTCTCTTGCCATGTAAGCTAGCACCCGGGTTCCTTAAATCTGGGGATTAGGATGGGATATTCTTGGGGGAAGGCATCATTCAGTCTACAGTCGGCGTGCGCTGGAGGGGTTGGAAATGGTCAGGGAGGTGGTTTGGCCAGGTCTGTGTAGAGAAGGAGGGTCTGGGACGCAGTCCAGGTCTGAGGAAGAGCAGGAGCCGTGAGTGAGGGTGGGCAGTGGGCAGTGGGCACCGTGAGGTGTGGGCCAGCGAGCTTCCCACAGAAACAAGGTGCTTTCCTCTCCTCCCAGGGCCAGGCCGAGGGAGTTTTCTGGACTTCACTTAGGCCCAGACTTCCTCCCGGATCCACGAGGGAGTCACGATCTTTCCCCTCCCTCAGCTGCAGTCCTGCTCGCCAGACCCAGCCACCCTCGGTGGCCCGCTGCTGTGCTGGGCGGCGGGAAACGGAATTCACGAGGGAAAACGAACCCGCGCCAGCTGGCCAGGGTTTGGGTGGCCCAGAAATGCCGGTCACACTGGTCGCACAGCCTCCAGCGGTCGCCTTGGGCACATCCACTCCCCCGGGAGCCTTCCCTCGTCTGTTCTTAGGGTGCGGAGGGCCCCTGAGTCTCCTGGGAGGGAGGAGGGGCCCGCGTGAGGAAACTGCTGGTGAAAGGGGCCGAGAGCCAGCCCCCGGGTTCTCCTGGGGAAAGCCTGGGGTGTCTGCAGTGTGGCTCCTGCTGGGGTGACTCACTCAGCTCTGCCCAGGGAGCGCTGTGGGGAGGAGTGCCTGAGTCGGGGGCAGTGGGAACACGCAGGCAAGAGCCGGGCTGCTGGGCCAGAGTTGGGGAGCAGCGTGGCGCGTGGCTGTGCCAAGCTGTGGGCGGGAGCCCAGTGGAGGTCTCTGTGGAGGCTCACATGGCTTCTGCCCTGGAAATGGGGTTTGGAAAGGTGTGACTTTCCTCTCCTGGTTCCTTCTGGCACCTTCTCTGAGGAGATCCTGACAGTGGAGTGGGGAGCTTTAGAATGCCGTAAAAGACAAGGCCGTTGCAGTCCCGGGGGAAGGACGTGGCCCGTGTGACCTTCCCTTTCCCCCACTCTGTCCCGTGGACTTTGGAGCGGTTGCCTTTTGGGGGAACCCCCTCGCTCCTTTCCTGCCTCCAGAGTGGGCGTGGTGTGCCCTGCTTCCACTTGTTGGGTGTGGGGTGAGAGGATGACATCAGCTTCCTCCGCACCTGGACCCAGCCTCCCTGATCTGGGGTGCCTCCAGAGCGCCGGCCTGCTCGGAGGGTTCACCAACAGGCGCCCCTTCTTCCCTCTCCTGCCTTCTCAGCCCACTGGCGGGGAGACAGGGCCGGCAGGGAGTGTTGCTGAGTCCTGGGGATTCAGCAGAGGTTCTTCGGAAGGTGGGTATCCGTAAGAGACCTTTTTTTTTTCTTTTTCTGAAGTTGGTTGGGGGGAGCTGTGTCCCGTTGCTTCAGTGACAAGAGCCCTAGGACAGAACATGGGGGGGGGGGGCCTGTTGTGGATTTTGGGTGATGTCATTTTCTTCTGGGAGGCAGAGGTGTGGGTCCGATGGGCAGGCGGCGTGGCGCCCGAGGTGCGGTGGGAAGGATGGGCACTCGGGAAGGATGGGCACTTGCACTTTCAGCTGCCTGGGAATCCTGGGGGCCTGCCTGCTGCCTGCCTCCTGGCTGGGATGTTCAGGGAAGGTTGTCTGGGGGCAGATGACCTCACAGGTGTAGCTTATATTTAGATTTAGAGAAAGTTTAAACGAACAAGCAAATAAACTGGGGGAAAAAACAACAGATCTCCCGCTCTCTTGCCCCCAGGCTCTTGAAGGCGTATGTCTGAGCAGTTCCTTGGGCCCTTGCAAAGGAAAGGCCTGCCCGTCGGAGCGGCTCCGGTGGCTGTGCACTGTTTTGTGCACATTGTCTTGTGAACCTTGCAGGTTCGATTCCTGGTCCGGGCACCAAAAAAGAAAATTCTTTGGTGACCTTGTCAGAGAGGGCAACACAGACCTAGGGTTTGACGTGCGCAGTTTCCCAGAAGACTGATTTGCTGATTGAGGATTGACTGGATTGAATCATGTTGAGAGATGGCAGAGGTCATGGCTGGGAAACAGGTGGAGGAACCGGAGACCTGGTGTCCTGCGGTGCAGTGGCCGCAGGCATCTGGCTGCCATCTGCCTGTTGCCTCCCCTCGGCTCCCACTTCTCCAGCAGACAGGGTCTTCAAGATGAGTTTGAAGACTGAGTGCTCATCTTGGCTTTGGGGTGAATCTTACAATATGAGGTGATGCTCAGTGAAGGAGAAAGGTTGGCTCTGCCCAGGGGCATGTGGGCAGCTACTCTCTGAACAACACACAGTCCTCGTTGGAACAGGCATTTAGGACCAGATTGCACTCACGTTGAGTGTGATGTCTCTTTTAGGTCACTATCAAGTGATGTCATTGCCTCATTCACTCTTCATCTCTCCCTTTCTGCGTCTCTACATTCTTTTCCAGGCCTCCTACGCAGGAGAGAGAGCCTTGTGATCCTGGGTCTCCTGGTCACTGCCCAGCTTTCCTCATCATCCAAGGAATTTACCGTCTGACCTCATGACCACATGCGTTTTCCCTTCTCCATGACCTGCCATCCTTTGCCCTGGAATCTGTAGTTCACTATGTTGTTCTAACAGGAGGGTAAATGGTTACACAGTAGCAGGTCTAGGAATAGCCATAAGGAATCAGCCTTTTACCTCCATGAGGCCTTTGTGGGGTAAATGAATGTCAGGTTAAGAACCCCCATGGCTTATGCTGAGGGAAAGCCATGGCGCCCAGGGCTGTGACTAATCCTTGCCTGTGGTCCAGGTTGGTATGAGATCCATTAGGGAGACAGGAGAGCCGAGTTCAAACTCAGGCTCTACCACATGCTACTTCTGTGGCCTCAGTTTCTGCATCTGTAAAATGGGGATAATAGCTGTATCTATCTATAGAGGCTTGTTATGTCTATGGCGCTTAGAACGTTTTAGCTGTTAGGCTTGGCTTTAGTCCCACAGGATTTGGGCAGGGGCACTACTTTGAAAATGTGTGTGTGTGTGTGTGTGTGTGTGTGTGTTGGGGGTATGGGGGTTGTGGTGGGGGGTCGTTAGCAGGGCCTGTGACCTGGCCGGCTGTGACATCCATTTGGGACTTGGGCCTTTTCCGTTTAGTATCCCCTTAGGGGCTGACTGACCCCAGGTCTGATCTGGGAAAGGTCTTAGGCCATAAATCCCTGCCCCATGGTTCCAGCTGGGACTGACGGGGGCGGGGGGAGCGGGGAGTGGGGGTGTGCAGGCCTGCGCATCCTGCCGTGTGCTTTGAGGACAGCAGAGGCCCGCAGGGCTGGGGGTTAGGGCTGGGCGGAGCGTGGGTCTTCCTCTTTGTGCTGAGATGACAGGGTGTTGCCCTGCGGCTGGTTCTGTGGGAAGGCCTGGCTGGTTCATTCTGGAGGCTCTTTGAAGAGGGAGGAAGAGGCCGCAGTGCTTCCTCTGGGGCTGGGCTTTCCTCCTGATGCTCAGTGCCACCCGGGTGGTCCTGTTAATTAACCTTTCGTTGCGCCTGAAGGGAGGGAGGACGCAGGGTTAGCCCCACTGCTGCCATGCGTCCTCATCTGCCAAACGGGGGGCTCCCGTGCCGTGGAGCGAAGCACCCCAGCTGAGACGCGTGGCAGCCCTGTGCCTAGAGGGTCCATGCTCCTGACGTAGCTCGGTAGATGCACCATTTGTGCATCATCATTTGCCAGATGGCCCTTAAGGCCCCCGCCCTTAGGTCACTTACCTACTAGGATAGAGGGTCTGAAATTACTCACCGTCTCGTGCAGTGAGTGCTAGAGTAGGCGTAACTCTGGGTGCTGAAGGTGCCCCCGGTTTGCCTTCTGGGGCGGTTTCTAGGGGCAGGCGGGGGTGGCTTCTGGTCTGAACTGGAGGGTGGGATCTAAGCGACGCTGGTTGGGGTCAGTACGTCATGGGATGGATGGGAGAGGATAATGTCCAAGCACAGAAAACATTTACAAAAGCCCAAGCCTGGGGTGTTGGCGTACGTTGGGGCAGAGGCACAGAGAACCAGGGGGCAAAGTCATAGTTATCGGAGTGATGGCAGCTTCTAGATCCTTCTCCTCATAGTTGTGTCTGTGATCTGTGATCTGGTAGCTTCTGAGACCTAGAACTGGGGGCAGAAGGCTGTGGGGCTGGCAGAGGCGGGAGGGATGCTCTGGAACCTTTTCCTGCGGAAACAGCAACCAGGTGTACTTTCTGGAAAGGGGTGTTGCTGAGCGCTGGTCCTTTGGGGTGGAGGTGGAGTGTCTGTCCTTCTCCGAGGCCACAGCCCGTCCCCTGATTTGCTGCTTCGGGTAGGCTACCTGTGAGTCTGCCACCATCTCTCTGCTCAGGGAATAAAGTCCACCCGAGGCTGTGCTTGCCTCATCGGGGAGCAGCTTCCTGCTTGCTGTGGGCTCTGGCTGAGCTGAGGTGAGCTGAGCTGGGGGAGCGTGGGGAGACTCACCGGTGGCTCAGCCCTGGGGAATTTCCTGTCCCTGGGAACCAGGGTGAGTCAGGGGGTTGTACCAGGTTCTGGGCATGGGGTCAGGGGTCATGTGGGCTCAGCCTTTGTGCCATCTCCTCTGCCTTCTCTGTCAATATCTGGAAGTTTCCAGGTTCATGGTGTAGTCACTGGTTCCCCAAGATTTTGGAACCTTGGGGAGACCGTTACCCTCCGGCATGCATGTCCTCTTAGATTTTAAGGGCCAGATCTTTGCCTGCCTATGTCCAGTGACCCCAGCACAGGCTCTGACAGGTGGGCACTTGAGAAGTGCCCTTAGCCAACTACCATTAGCATCACTGTTTTGACAGTTTATGGAGCCCTTGCCCTGTGCCAGGTGCTCAGAGCCTGAAGGACACAACACTTGGGCAGATGGTGTGGAGCTGAGGCCCTGAGAGGCCAGGGGCTTGGGATTCCCTCAGAAGGCACCTCCGCGGTGGCTCTGCCGGAGGCGTTGTCTCTGCTCGCCTGGGGCCTCGGGTTTCTGAGCCCTTGTTGCCCATGTGTGGTCCACCTGTCTTCTACCCTGGAAGGTGGAGGTGGAGGTGGAGCTGTTGGAGTCTGGAGGGAATGTTACTGGGCATCCCTATAGATGCTCACAGGGTGGGGGAAGGGACTTCTGGGGATCCCAAGTCAGTGTTTTGTGTTTCTAATGTTTTTATTTAAGAGAGGAAGGGAGAGAGAGAGAGAGAAACATCAGTGATGAGAGGAAATCATGGCTGCCTCCTGCACACCCCCTACAGGGGATCAAGCCCACAACCTGGGCATGTGCCCTTGACGGGAATGGGACCCAGGACCCTTCAGTCCGCAGGCGGACACTCTATCTGGCTAGGGCTAGATTTTGTTTTTAAAATTGTGGTAAAATTGTTCTTAAAATAAGATAATATTTGCATTTTAACCACTTTAAGTAGCATTAAGTCCATTCATATTGTCGTGCGTCCATCATCACCAGTCCACACGCAGGACTTACTATCTTGCAAAACTGAAACTCTGTGTCCATTGAACAACTGCTCCCCCGCCCGCCCCCTCCCACCCTGGCGGCCACCCTGCTCTGTTTCTCTGAGGACTAAGAGTTCCACACCTTGTCTGCCCTGCCCAGAATCGCGCCGGAGTGCCCTCGCCAGGCAGCGATGCCAGGATGCCGGTCTCCACCTCCCTCCACCAGGACGGCAGCCAGGAGCGGCCGGTGAGCCTGACCTCCACCGCGTCCTCCTCAGGCTCCTCCCGGGACAGCCGAGGCGCCATGGAGGAGCCCAGCAGTGGCCCTGAGGCCTTCACCAAGAACGGGGCAGGCTCCCCGCGAGGCAGGCACCCCCCCAACAGCAACAACAACTCCAGCAGCCGGCCGCACAGGAAGGGACCCCTGTCCCCATTCAACAGCCGGGCGGCCGCGGCGCCTGCGCACAAGCTCAGCTACCTGGGCCGGGTGGTGCGGGAGATCGTGGAAACGGAGCGCATGTACGTGCAGGACCTGCGCAGCATCGTGGAGGTAAGGAGGGGGGCGCCTGCCTCCTCCTCTCGGGCTGGCCTTGCAGCCTGGCTCTGGGGCGTTAACCTACCGCCCTCCGGAGGGGCAGGTCTCCGGGCATGAACCTTGCGCCCCCACCCCCACCCCCACATAAACTACGGCCCCCTCTCCACCCCCAAGGACAGGTCTCCCAGCTCTGGGGCAGGCTCTGGGGCATTAACCTTCCGCTCCCCCGGAAGGACAGGTCTCCCTGACACGTTTATCCCAAGGTTGGCTTCCCCCCGCTTCCTGGGACAGGTGGGGAAGCCTTTCCTCTCCGCCCTGGGGAAGCTGCTGACGGCTCGCACTGCCATGTGACTCGGGGTCAGATCAGCACAACTGCTGCTCCGCCAGCAGAACTCACTGTGGGACCCCAGGGAGTAGACCCCCTGGACAAGGAGGGAAGGGACTCCTGGCTCAGTGGAGACCGACTCTGGACCCCCGTCAGCTCCTGGATCCCTGTGCTGTTGCTCCCTCGCTGTGAGATCTCAGGCACTGGGGTAGCCCCTGAGGTTCCTCGTTGGTGAAATGAAGGTGGAGGCACCTGTGCAGGGGAAGTGCGCACACTGCCAGGCACACAGGAGGGGGTGGCTGCCGCTGCGGAAGCCGCCTGCGGAGGGAGGGAGGTGTATTGGTTTCCCACGGCTGCGGTAACTAATTACCACAAACCCAGCAGCTTAAGGCGCAGCGATTTCTCCTGTCTCGGAGCAGGAGGCCAGAAGTTAGAAAGCAAGATGTTGGTAGGGTCGTTCCTTCTGGCAGCTCTGAGGGGGGTGCCTTCCAGGCCTCCTTCCTGCTCCTGGTGGTTGCTGGCCTTCCTCCTGTGCTGTGGCCTGCGGCCGCATCACCGCCACCTCTGCCTCGTCTTCCTTCCCCACCTCTTTGGTTCTCTCCTATAAAGACACTGGTCATTGGACGTAGGACCCACCCTAAATCCAGAGTGGTGTCATCTTGAGATCCTTAACTAGTCGCATCTGTAAAAACCCTGTTTCCGAATAAGTTCACATTCTGAAGTTCCAGGTGGATGTTAATGTTTGGGTGGAACTGTCCAATCTAGTATAGCAGGTGATGTCTGTGAGATCGCGCAGTAGCCGTAAAATGAGGCACGGAAATGAGCTGTGGCTGGGGAACGGGATTGTGCTGGGAAGGGCTGGGCTCTGACGCCTCCCTCCTGCAGGACTACCTCCTGAAGATCATCGACACCCCCGGGCTGCTGCAGCCGGAGCAGGTCAGCGCGCTGTTTGGGAACATAGAAAGCATCTATGCACTGAACAGGTAGGAGTGGGTCCGACGTACACCTGGCCCTGCCTGCGAGGCCCGTGTCGGGGCCTAGAAAGGAATCCTGGGCGTCCTGGGTGGTGGCGTGTGGGCCCAGGGCTGGATCTCCGAGGAGGGGAGAGGATGCTCCATCCCTCTACAGAAGTATAGTTGCTCCCTGCAGGGGAGAGGACCTGTGGGACCCTGTGCCCTGGGGCCTGGTGCTTGCTGGGGTCAGCCTGGGCCACACCCCCTCAGGGGACTGCTAGACTCTTGCCCTGATACGCTCCCCTCTAGCTCTCTGTGGCCCCTTTGTCCCTCTCATTTTTGTCTCCCACTTGCACATCTCTTAGTTTCTTCTCCATCTTCTTACCCCATGGGAAGTCAGGGCTCCCTGGAGGTGATCTGACCCTTTGCTGGGGTGGGGAACGTCTGGCCCATGGTCCATATAAGGCCAGAGAAATCATTTGGTCTGGCCCTGCCAAGGCATTAGGGGCGAGCTAATTAAATGCTTGACCAAGTATAGCAGGATAATCTTATTTTAATATATTTTTATTGATTCCAGAGAGGAAGGGAGAGAGGGAGAGAGAAAGAAACATCAGTGATGAGAGAATCATTGATTGGCTGCCTCCTGCACGCCCCCTACTGGGGATGGAGCCCGCAACCCGGGCATGTGCCCTTGACCAGAATCGAACCCGGGACCCTTCAGTCTGAAGACCCACACTCTATCCACTGAGCAACACCGGCTGGGGCATAGCAGGCTAATTTTAAAGTTGATAAATTTGTATGACCCATAAATGATGTTATACATATCCAAATGGTCCTGGGCAGAAAAAAGGCTCCCCACCCCTGCTTTAGGGGAATGCACAGGTCAGGCAAGATGTGGTGGGGGAGGCTGAACAAGGCCTGGTGAGGGCTGCTTCAGGGCAGAGGAGCTCCTTGAGGATCCAGAGTGTGCTGCCTGGGCCCACAGATGCCCCAGGGGAAGGGCATTGGTCAGGAGGAGCAGAGCTTGAGGGGACAGTGTCAGCAGTTCAAGAGGCACCTTGCCCCAGGCCCTTTAAGATGGGCAGGGAGACTTCCTGCTGTGCCAGCTGGAGAAGTCTGGGAGGGAGACCTAGGCCGGATTGT
This sequence comes from Murina feae, assembly GCA_004026665.1. NCBI lineage: Eukaryota > Metazoa > Chordata > Mammalia > Chiroptera > Vespertilionidae > Murina > Murina feae. The sequence goes on from PVJC01027690.1 coordinate 16,942, forward strand.
GGGGGATTGGGAAGAGGCAGGGGGAGCACCCTCTGTAGGGTTTCCTATAGCATAAGGGGTGCTGGGTCTCACCCTGTCTCTCTCCTTTTGAACTGGGGACCTCGGTTCTTTTATGAGTCCCCCTCCCTTCTTTCTCCTTTAATCTCTGCTTTTGTGTGTTTGACTCCTCCTGCCTGCAGAGGAGCCCGTGTCCCCTCCTGAGGTGGGTACTGTTGTCCCTTCTTCCTCTTGCTGAGCATGTGGGTGTCTCTTGCTCCCCATCTTTGCGGTGCTGCTGGATGCTTTCTTGGTTGCTGCCCCGGGCAGGGCTCACGTTGAGGGTGGAAGCCCTGACTCCGGCATGGCTCCAGGCTGGCTGTGTATCTGGGCAGGAGGTTGGGGAGGGGCATGGTGTGTTGGTGGACGTGGAGACTGCGAGTGGTCTGGGGTCTGATGAGCACTCTCCCCCACCCAGCCAGCTACTCAGAGACCTGGACAACTGCAATAGTGACCCTGTGGCTGTGGCCAGCTGCTTTGTGGAAAGGGTAAGAAGGGCTGGGTGCTTGCCTCTTGTCCTCTTCCGTGGGGGCTCAGTGGGACAGGGACACCCACCTTCTTGGGGGCTCCTCTCCAGGGGAAGTGCCAGGTGTCCTGTCTGGAGTGGGGAGGGTGTTTTTGACTGGAGCCAAGGGTTGCTGGGTGGATGGCATGTCCCAGACAGATGGGTACAAAGATGGGCCTGCAGAGGCGCAGGGAAAGGGCGCAGGGAGCAGGGGAGCAGGGGCATGTGCTGGGCATACCCGGTTTACAGTCCAGAGGGGGTTTCCCTGAAGTCACTCTTTTTGGTTTCTCCTTAGAGTCAAGAGTTTGATATCTACACCCAGTATTGCAACAACTACCCCAAGTGAGTCATTGGGGTGGGGAGGGGCGGCTGACCCATTTGGTGAATCTGGGCACCCCGCCTCCCATCCAGGCCTTCCCAGGTGGTGACCGCCCCTTCCCCACTCCAGCTCAGTGGCCGCCCTGACGGAGTGCATGCGGGACAAGCAGCAGGCCAAGTTCTTCCGGGACCGGCAGGCGCTGCTGCAGCACTCGCTGCCCTTGGGCTCCTACCTGCTGAAGCCCGTCCAGCGCATCCTCAAGTACCACCTGCTGCTCCAGGTAACCCAGGGCCCCTGAGGACGGGGCGGCTGGGGGAGGGGCAGGACCCTCGTGTCCGTGGGCTGCCTAAGCCCCTGTGTCCCGCACAGGAAATTGCCAAACATTTTGATGAAGAAGAGGATGGCTTCGAGGTGGTGGAGGACGCCATTGACACCATGACCTGCGTGGCCTGGTACATCAACGACATGAAGAGGAGGCATGAGCACGCGGTCCGGCTCCAGGTGCTCTGGCTGGTGACAGCAGGAACATGCCAGAGTGGTGTGGGGTCGGGGGCGTGGGGCCGCCCTACTGGGGTGAGCTGAGGGGTGGTGTCCGTGAGGGGCAAGCTCCTTGGAGTCCCAGCGGGTCCCCAGGAAGGTCATGAGAAGCCTGACCCTTTGGGTGGGGGCTTCTGGGCTGCAGGAGATCCAGTCGCTGCTCATCAACTGGAAGGGGCCCGACCTGACCATCTATGGGGAGCTGGTCCTGGAGGGCACGTTCCGCCTGCACCGCGTGCGGAGCGAGAAGACCTTCTTCCTCTTCGACAAAGCGCTGCTCATCACCAAGAAGCGGGGCGACCACTTTGTGTACAAGGGTCACATCCCGGTAACCAGGCTGCCCCCACCTCGTCTGTCCCCTTTCCTCCTCACCTCCTTCACCCTCTTCATCGGCCCCCAGTCAGTGTGGACGCAGCTCCATCCTTCTGCGATGACCCTCCCTCCCCAGCCGATCTCGAGGGATGGGGCCCCCGGTCAGCTCCCCTTTCTCCTTCCTCGTCCTTCATTGCCCCCCCCCCTCCTCCCCAGTGCTCCTCCCTGATGCTGATCGAAAGCACCAGAGACTCCCTGTGCTTCACCGTCACCCACTACAAGCACAGCAAGCAGCAGTACAGCATCCAGGTGAGGGGCAGGCCCGCCTCCTCCACTCGCTTCGCTGCAGGGGTCATTGTGGGCAGCACTCGGGCCCGAGCAGAGGCCCTCCTTTCCCCTCCGCGGCTTGGCTGGATCACCCCACATCGTGTGCCTTTGGCCCGTGATGACCCCTGGCTCCCTGTCTTGCCTCCTCCCAGGCCAAAACCGTGCAGGAGAAGCGGAACTGGACTCACCACATCAAGAGGCTCATCCTGGAGAACCACCACACCACCATCCCTCAGAAGGTGCGCTCCTGGGGAGCCCACCTCCAGCTCCTGAGGGGGTGTGGGGAGCGGATGTCCTTCAGAGCCAGCTGCGGGTTCATGAGGGCCCACCCTCTGGACACTGGCTCCACTGAACAGCGGGGTCAGTTCCAAGGATGCCCGGGGCCCCACAGAGCACTCCAGGGGTCCTCACTCACCAAGTGGGGGTGTGCGCCAGGGATGCACGGCACGTGGCAGGGTCATAACCAGGCGGGTTTCTCCTCTCCAGGCCAAGGAAGCGATCTTGGAAATGGACTCCTATTGTGAGTGACCCTTTCTGCCTGCTCTGTCCCTAATCGCACACCATTCTCGGTCAGGCTGTGTCCCAGGGAAGCTTGGCCCGACACAGATTCCAGGGGGCAGGGAGGACCGGGCGGCTCCCTTTGTCAGGGTCTGGGGGTCTCCTGTGAGCCCGGGCACATGGCACCGCTGACGGGCGGACTCCGTGCTGTTGCCCTGGGTGGAGGTGGATAGAAGATGTGAGGGGAGCGTTGGAGGCTTCTGGCCCTTGGAGTGGGGTGGCAGCAGAGGGGTGGTCTAGGCCAAGGCTGAGAGTGTCCCAGAGGCCTGATTGTCTCTCCTGGGTGCAGATCCCAACCGGTACCGCTACAGCCCAGAGCGCCTGAAGAAGGCCTGGTCCTCCCAGGATGAGGTGTCCACCCATGTGCGCCAGGGCCGCCGGCAGTCTGGTAAGGGGAGGCCTTGTGTGGGCAGAGGCATCTTCATAGGACCGTTTGCAGCAGCATTTGGGGCTGGCTCTCACGGCCAGAAATCCTGGGATGGGCGGTGTGTGTGTGTGTGTGTGTGTGTGTGTGTGTGTGTGTAGCATCCCCTCCCCGTGCTGCCCCCACTGGGCCCCTTTGGGCAGCCACCTTTTCCAAGGCCCCAGGCGTGCCGTGCACTCAGCCCTTGGCAGTCTTCTCAGCTCCCCTGCGATGGAAACCTCCCCTTCACCACTCCTGGGAGTCGGCCAGGAATAACCCGCGACATCACGGCTGGGCCACGGAACAGAGCCGAGGCAGGGCGCGGGGAAAACAAGTCAGACTTCCAGTGGCATCAGATCCAGACGGGAAATATTTGCTTTGGGTCTCGGGAAGGTTCCCTTTTCCTCCCCTGGGTTTTCCATGACGGGGCTCGCGGCTGTGTACTTGGAGTTTCTGGAGTGAATCGTCTGCTGAGAGAGAGAAGGCCTTGCTGTTATCCTTAGCTCGCCCGGTGTTTTCCCATCGGTTCTCACTCGCCCTTCTGTTTGAGGCCGAGGGACCGATCGGCTTCCGTCGGAGCTGCCAAACTTACTCGCGTGGGGAGACAGCCCTGCAGAGAGATTCGGGCGTGGCTGGGAGCGTGTCCTGGCTCGGCTCTCCACAGTGCATTGGGCGTGGGTTGGCTATGGCCCCCGAACCCCTTGAATAACTGGATTGAAGCGTGAACCGCGTGATCCCGGGAAGCTGTTGTGGGTCATTTTGTTCGGTGTTGCTCCCAGTGGACCTGGAACCTAGGCAGACCTGTCGTGGTCACAGGACTTGACGGTGCCATCTGTCCATCTGTTGAAAGCCCCACACCGTCGGCCTCAGGCCCTGTTTCCTCACCTTCCTTCTAGCATTCCTTCCTGTGGCTGTAGCATTCCCCCGTAACCTGCCACAGCTTTGCGTTGGAAGCTCTGGTCCACGGGCGTGTTCCGTGAGTGACGGTGGTGGCAGTAGTGAGTGAGTCTACCTGTCGCATCCACTCTGAGGCTGTCGCAGCAGCGGGAAATGAGCCATTTTAGAGCCTAAGTTTCCACGTGGCTGAGAGTTTCGCTTGGAAACTCGAGAAGAGCTGGGTATTGTTCGTGTGCTTGTGTTTGGGCTTTAGCGTTGACCATTAGGAGAGACATCTTTCTAAAAACAGGCTTCCTACTCTGGAGCCTTTGAAATAGAGGATGCTGGCCAGAGTTGAACTTCTCCCTTTCTGAAGTTGTGCAATGGCATCACTGTGGTGTGTGGACTGCTAGATTCTCCGGGGCCCCCAGAGGGGTGGGGCGGGCGGGGGAGGGGTGGGGAGAGGCTGTGGTTGCCATAGAGACAGCCTCTGTTGTGCCCATCTTTACACTGATGAGCGTTTGCTCTCATCTGTTTTAGTGTGCTTGCCTGCAGTATTCCTTCTCCCCCTTCAGTCTGATAGAAGTCAGCCTGTTGAACTTGTGAGGAGGAGTGTGTGAAGCGGGCCAGGCAGTAGCTGAGGAGGGAGGCGGGAGGGCCTGCTCTCGACCAGCCGCTCTGCCTGCCGCTGGCCCCTTTCTGCTTCCTCCTTCGAGGGAGCAGAGATGGGCAGATAAATAACATCGATGGATAAGTCAGGTGCTACTGTCATTGTTGGTCACTTACTAAATATTCTTGACTATAAGCTCTAAAATGGAAACGCTGAGTGTTTGATGAAAACAGTCGGATCTTGACTGCTATTGTCCAGATGGTGTGTGCGCCTGCACACACATGTTCTCAGTAGACTTTCCTTCAGGTGACCAGTGTACTGCGGGGCGCTCGTGCAGTGCCAGCTGGGCAAGGACGGTGTGGGCTCTGGCCAGGTCTCTCTAGGGAGGTCGCCTGTGCCTGCCTGTCTCAGTCTGTCCTCGGAAAGGCTGGATGGAGTACAAGGGGGTGACCCTCCCGCCTAATGCACGTGTCTTGTATCCTGCCCCCAGAGCCCGGTCAGCCCCTGCACAGCCGGGCAACACTCCCCAGCCCACAGCGAGGCTTCGTGGTGCCAGGCCTTATGGGCCGTAGGAAGTCGGGTGCGACCTCTGCTTGCCAGTGGGTGCTAGGAGAGGGCTTGGCCTGGGCTGCAGCTGAGGTGCTGACGGGCTCTTTGCGGGGAAGGTGGGGCTTGAGTGGAGCCATGGGCCTCCAGAGGTGTGGCTGGAGGTGCGCCTCTTTGGTCTGCAGGGGCGGGTGGGTAAGCTGTGCTAACTCAAGGGGTTGGGGCGGTGCTGCTCTTGGGGGCTGGCGGTCATAGCGGAGGTCCCAGGGCTGATGGGAGTGGCCCTGCCTCCCTGAGGGACAGGTGTGAGGGCCGCCTCCTTTAGGTCCCAGGGCTAGGGGTTAGGGGCAATCCCGAGTGGACTTTGAGCTGGTGATGGGCTGGTGGCGCTGTGGCTTGGGAGCAGGGCCAGGCACAGCCGTTGCCAGGCTGCGCTGAGTGCCCATTCGCTTTCCTCTGCAGAGCCAACCAAACACCTGCTCCGGCAGCTCAGCGAGAAAGGTGAGTGTGAGGGGTGAGCAGCCATTCGGGTGAGCTGCAGGGTAGGGGCAGGAGGGTGGCATAGGTCACCATCTGGGTGGGGGTGTTGAGGAGAGTGCAGAGGGGACCCTGTCTCTGTTCCTCCCTGGAAGTGGGCCTTTTGGGAAGGGGGGTTGAGCCCCCTGCCCTTCATCCCTTTCACTGTCCTCGGGTTACGGCAGGAGCAAGTGACACAGACCGCAATGCTGTGCACCCCACCCCATCCCGCTCCTGTTCTGTCAGTCATTTGTCTGGAAGGTGAGGGTTTTGGGAAAAGGAGCCCCAGAGAGGTCTGCTCGGCCTCTGGCTCTATAAAGAGGCTCTTTCTCCTGCCCACCCCTCCCCTCTCCCTCCCCTCACCATGTGCTGGGACTCTGTGGTGGTGGCAGCAACCAGAGCAGCCAGAGCAGCAGGAATGAAGGTAAGACTGTGGGCAGAGGGGCCTGGCTGGGTTGAGAGGGGTGGCACTGCCCAGGTCAGCCCCTGCCCCTTCAGCTCTCATCGTCTCCGTTCATTTGACAAACACCTACCGAGCACCTCCTGCGTACCAGGCTCTGCCGTGAGGGTCACAGATGAAGGAGCCATGGCCCGTGCCCGGGGACCTTTCTGTACCTTTCCTGGAAAGACA
>PVJC01027691.1:0-23109 GCA_004026665.1 Murina feae
CTCTGATTGGCTGGTGGTAACGGTCACATTTGCATGTTTCTCTTTTATTATAGAAGATTATAAGTGGACTCAGAATTCTAATGATGCAAACCTCTTTTTACGTATAAGTACTTTATTTTCTCCCTTCCCATCTCTATATAATACATTTTTAAGCAAGCCAAACCATGTTTTTTTTCTACTGTATAAATATCAAATGGATTGAGTGGCATTGTTATCAATATCTGGGGGATAATTTGACCTTGAGAAAATGCATTTCTTATCATTGAGAAGGAAATCTGCAGAGGATGCAGCAATTACCATGACACGACTAACCTGCCACATGATAGAAACTTGATGACAATAAATGAGTTTGGAAAAAATTAATTTGGGAGTTAATGAATCATCATAAGTTTTACATCAGAAGGTAAAGACCATATCCTTGTAACTCATTGTAAAGTTTGGAGTACAGGTTAAAACAGACCTGAACTTTTTTTTTTTTATATCGAATGGGTAAGTAGAATCAATGAATGACTAATAGGGGCATGCAAGGTAGAGTTTGTACTATTTTTAAATAACATTAATGTGTTTTCTAGTCCATATTTTAATTAAGAAGTAGTATGTACTATTGTAGGAGTTAACCACACTGATTTTTATTTCTTACTTGATTCTATTTTATGATGATTTATCAAGGCACGTAAAGCATGATAGACAGTAGTAGGATGAGACATATATTTTGTAAATGTGAAAGCATTCTGTGAGGAGCAGTGGTTCTCATTCGTTATGTACCACTTTGACACATCTCTTATTTGAATTTTCCTTGTTTTCAGTTGTTTGTGTCATGTTCTGCTTTATATTTAAATCACGACATTGGGGGTATACACCTGCTCTGTACCTATCTGTAAACACAGCTCCTCAGACCAGTGTTCTGTTACAGCATGTGGATTGTACATTTTTCAATGTTTTGGATGTTTCATTACCTAATCAGCTGGTTGATGGGGTAGGGAGAGAGCAATATGTTTCTTAAATTGAGAGAGCATTTTAAAAATTGATTTCAAGTTATGATATTTTTTTAAAATAAGCATTAAAAAGTCTCCAAAATAACAACTATTATGACAAATGTATACTTATTAATTAGATGTGGCTCTTAGTCACATATTTGAAAAAAATAAACTAACTTATTTTACCAAGTATTGTACATACACAGTTTTTGCTTTCATAGAGAAATATCATACTAAACTCTATATTAAGACATATTTGTGACAATCATTTGTAGGGAAATAAAATATTTTAAGATAAAAAATAACATGCAAAAACATTTTGACCCTGAAAAGATAGCATGTATTGATATATTTTTATTTAAAACTTTGAAATTATTTTATTTTATTTTTTCTTTATTGATTAAGGTATTACATGTGTGTCTCCCCATCCCACCCCCAATCATGCCCTCAATGCCCTGTTGTCTGTGTCCATTGGTTAGGCTTATATGCATGCATACAAGTCCTTTGGTTGATCTCTCCCCCCCTTCCCTTACCCTCTCCTACCTTTCCTGAGATTTGATGGTCTGATCGATACTTCTCTGTCTCTGGATATGTTTTTTGTTCATCAGTTTATGTTGTTCATTATATTCCACAAATGAGTGAGATCACATGATATTTATCTTTCTCTGACTGGCTGAATAATTTTAATAAATCACAGGGATTGTCTTTGTGTTGAACTTCAACACAAAGATATTAAAACTATTTTTAAAGTATTTTACATACCTGTGTAAAATAATGGCATGTAATAAATATTTTCCAATCTGACACTTTAACCATAAATACCTTTTAAAATGATTCAGCCACTGAAGGCTCTAATCCAGATACCACATTACCACATTCTTTTCTTACAATAAGTTTATGATGTAACAAAAAGAAAACAAAACAAAAAAAAACACACAAAAACACAAGAAATTATGTTATTTTTTACTAAAATTTGGCAGTATATTAAGAATTTATCTCCATTAACAAATTAAACCTAAAATGAGTTCTTTGCTCAAAACCAACTATAATATTTGGCTGGTGGATGTCCAAGGATAACTTATGCACTAATCCTCAGACTTCATCTCTGTGGCTCCAGTACTGTATTAGGCTTTCTAACTTTATTAATTTTTTATCAATATTTGTCTTTTAATAAGACTGTTTAGTCCTATTAATTTATTAGACTGTTTAAAGTAATAATTTATTAGACTGTATTATGTCTAGCATATTTATTTATTTATATGTCCTCTCTGCTTTTAGTTTTGTTTTTTTTCCAATCCCATCTGGCCTTCATTTGAATACTTAAATATTTAACTAGAATTATATTTTATTCTCTGGCATTTTTGCATTAATCTATTTGTATCATTTTAGTTATTGCTCTGGATATTATACACTTAGAACTATTCAGTCTACTCACAGTTAATACTGTTCAACTTATAGAAAATATACAATGTGTAGGACTATTTACCATGTATGCCATTCTTTATGTCATTATATGTATTAAATCTCCATCTGTCACGAACCCCACTTTAAGCAGTCACATATATTTTAAAGAGACATATAGGAAAAACATAGTATTTAAATGTATGCAAACATTTCACATTTTCTGTCTTATTCAGTCTTCCTGAAAATCCAAGTGTTCATTTTGTTTATTATCTTTTTGCTTGTGGTACTTCTTTTAATATATTTTATTATGTAGTTTTTCTTTTTATATTTGCTTTGTCTTTATTTAAGCTACATTCTTCTTTTTTATATTTTTTTATTGATTTCAGAGAGGAAGGGAGAGGGAGAGAGCGATGGAAACATCTATCGGCTGCCTCCGGCACTGCCCAAATCTCTGGCTGATGAAGCCCCACTGCTGAGTAAGCCAGCCACCCAGGCATGTGCTCCAACAGGGAATCAAACTGTGACCTCTTGGTTCATAGGTCAAACTCCACCCACTGAGCCAAGCTGGCAGGCTGAGCTATATTCTTGAAAGCTATATTCACTGAATGTAGAATTCTCTTTTGTTTTTATGTGTTTTTGTTTATTTTTTGTCTTTTTAGTAGTTTATAGGTATCATTGCATTGTCTTCTGGTATCTATCATTTCTGATAAAAAGTAAGTAATTATTCAAATTTCTCTTCCCCAAATACAGTTGGGTTATTCTCTACCCTCTCACCACACTATCTTTATTTTGAAGTTTCAGAAATTACATGTTCTTCATGTAATTTTCTTTATGCTTCTCTGATTTTTTTCACTATAAAATTTACATTTTTTTAGTAATCTGAGGTACATGCTAGCTAATATCTCTTAGAAGACTTTCCCTGAAGGCTTTATTTCTCCTCCTCTTCTAGGGTTGCAATTACAACTAAGTTAAGTATTTTCATGTTTTCTCACAAATCCCTAATATTCTGTTTATTTTTAATATTATTTATTTTTGTACTACAGATTAGATAACTATTTTAATTATCTATTTTTCTCTTTTATTTGTTTACTAGAGGACCGGTTGCTTGAAATTCATGCATTGGGGTGGAGGGTGTCCCTCAGTCCAGCCTGCACCCTCTCAAATCTGGGACCCATTGGAGGATGTCCAACTGCCCTGTGGGATCAGGTCTAAACCGGAAGTTGGACATCCTTCTCACAATCGGACTACGGGTTTCCAACCCCTTGCCTGCCTGCCTGATTGCCCCTAAATGCTTCTGCCTGCCAGACTGATCACCCCCTAAGCACTCTTCAGCCAGCCTTATCAACACCTAACTGCTCCCTTGCCAGCCCATCGCCCCCAACTGCCCTACCCCACCAGTCCATCGCCCCCAACTGCCCTCCCCTGCCTTCCCGGTCACCCCATTTGTCCTCCCCTGCCGGCCTGGTTGCCCCTAACTGCCCTCTCCTGCTGGCCTGGTCCTGCCCCAACTGCCCTCCCCTATAGGCTTGGTCCCCCGCCAACTGCCTCCCCTCCCCTGCAGACCTGGTTTCCCCCAACTGTCCTCCCCTCCTGGCAATCTTGTGATGGCCATCTTTCACCACATTGGGGTGGCCATCTTTTGCAAGGGTGTGATGGTCAGTTTGCATATTACCTCTTTATTATATAGAACTAAAGGCCCAGTGCATGAAATTCATGCACTGAGTAGTGGTGGGGTGTGGTAGTGGTGTCCCTCAGACCAACCTACACCCTTTCCAATCTGGGACCCCTTATGGGATGTCCGACATCCCTTTCACAATCCAGGACTGCTAGCTCCCTACCTCTCACCTGCCGATTGACCCTAACCACTCCCCTGCCAGCCTGATCAACATCTAACTGCTCCTATGCTGGCCTGATTGCCCCTAACTGCCCTCCCCCTGCCAGGATGGTCCCCTTGAACTGTCCTCCCCTGCAGGCCTGGGTACCCCCAACTGTCCTTCCCTGGAGGCTTGAATCCACCCCCAACTACCCTCCCCTGCAGATCTGGGTCCCTTCCAACTGCCCTCCCTTGCTAGCCATCTTGTTTTGGTCATCTTTGACCACATGGGGAAAACCATCTTTGACCACATGGGGGAAGCCATCTTGTGATGGTCAATTTGCATATTACTCTTTTATTAGATAGGATTCTATTATCTCCAATTTTACTTTAGTCTCATTTAGTAATTTTTTTGTTTTTGTAATTTCCCATGTTATATGTTTTATTTTCTTAATTATATTTTCCATCATGTTATTAAGAATAGATATATATTAATTTCTAGTATACTGATTCCAACATTGAAGTCCTTTTCTTTACTAATGATTATATTTGCTGTTTCTCCATATGCCTAAATTTTTGAATTTACCCTAGATATTTCAAATGATACAGTTTGAAAAATTTGTATTCTATCTTTTTTACCCAAAAAATAATAGGTTACACTCAATACTTAGCCTAAAATTTTCAGATCACTTATTTTAGCTTAATCTGAATTGCTTAAATGTGTCTGTGGGTGTGTACTATGGAGATCAGCCAGAGATTTGGGCAGAGTCTACCTATACAAAGAATTGAGTTAGTTCTATTCCCAAGACATTGCAAACTCTTTAAAGACTTATTTGTAGTTGCATAATGAAAGGGTGTTCATATGGGTTTTGACTAGTCCACAGAGCAGAGTTGGAGTCTGCCCTGGGGCAAAAAACCATACAAATCAATAACTCACCTGGTATATTTTGCAAGAGGGACTGGGCCTTACTCAACCATTATTCTAAAAATGCCTTTTTAATTATATGCTAGGAGTAAAATTCCTTTCCAGAAATTTCAAAAATAGCTAATTTTCTTGTCTATTTTTCACGTTCTTAATTTGTTATTCTCTACACACACTTGGAAAGCTATCTTATTGCTTCCAATATTCTATTTGAGACTTGATAGTATTTATTGAATCCTTTAGTAATAATTGGCCAAAATATCCTGAACTTGCAGTGTTTTAGTCTCATTTTATTTGGATCCTGTAGGCATAACACAATACAGATATGACTGCTTTTTTTATTTCTCCATTAACTTACATTGTAAATTCAACTGCTTCAAAGTGAAGCAGTTGCTGTAATATTTATGGAAGTCATATTATTGCAGAGTCCATTACAAAAAGGATGCAGCTGGATCCCAGGTTGTAAGATGTAACCTTTACTGCCTGTGGCTATTGTTTCAACTCCAGCACAGACTCAAGTGATGTGATTACCATTTGAAGACATACCATTTCCTAATATTGTGTATGAAGCCAGAACCCAAACATATGAGACCAACTGTATTCATACATGTATCAATATAGTTGACAATCTAGTATTATTTTATTTTCGCAAACATAACTGAAATTTGCGTTGCCTTGAGGTTGGGATTTGAAGTGCAAATCAAGTAGGCCTAAAGTTCTATGTGCAGTATTTTCTCAAGGTATTTGCTAAATCTTAAACTGTCAATGCTCTGGTTGAGATACCCAGATCTAAAGCAAAAACAAACAAACAAACAAACAAGCAAGCAAACAGAAAATAAACTGGGTGACTAACCAGCTGACAAAAATTTCAGTAATCTTTCTTTAAGGAAAAGACAAAGATTTGAGTTTAAAACTCAAAAGTTGGAGGAGCTCTGGAAAATATCCCAGACTCTAGTAGAGACTCAAGAAGTCTAACCGTAGAGATTATTGAGTAGTTATCCCATATGATCACAGAACAACCTGGAACAAGTTATATTGTCTGTAAGAATATTTACAAAATATACATATACATAATTATATAATACAATGATAATGTTTTGTTTTTTAACATATTTTATTGATTTTTTACAGAGAGGAAGGGAGAGAGATGGGGAGTTAGAAACATCGATCAGCTGCCTCCTGCACAGCCCCAAACAGGGACGTGCCTGCAACCAAGGCACATGCCCCCGACCGGAATCGAACCTGGGACCCTTGAGTCCACAGGCCAATGCTCTATCCAGTGAGCCACACCAGCTAGAGCCGATGATAATGTTTTAATAGAACCAACGGCAAAGTAAAAAGTTGTAGGGTTTACTTCATTATTCTTCTACGTAGGTATCATTCAAATTGTTTTTTAGGGCAAATAATGGAAAATAACACAAAGTTATCATTCAGAGAAAAGACATTGTGTTCTTTTGCTTGAAAATTAAATAGATGTACTTTGAAACAACTCAGATATTTTATTTACAGTATTGCCATATACTTTCTATTACAACTCAATTTTTTATACTGAAATCACAGTAAAACAAAGTTCTATATATAATTATGTTGACATAAGCAATATAAAAATCACACCAAATCTCTAATGCTGATATAAACATTATGTTCACAAATGCTTAGATAAGTAAAATAAGAATGACTATTTGCAATAATAAATGACACAGAAAATCTAGGGTAGCTAGCTTAGAATATGAAATAGCATTTATTGTTCAATTTCATTTTCAAGTATTGATATTCTAAGAATGTGGGACCCAAAGTCTATCCAAAAAATACTCCATCAATAATTCCAGAAAATATTCATTCAATAGTTAAAGATTCTCTCATACCAGATATTTTCAAAGATTCATATTTGCAAAATGGACCATAATTTGTGTTACTACTTGTGCAATGCCATATTTAATAACCCAGAAGTGTGAAAGTGATTAAAGTATTTGTAATATAAATAAGTAAAATAATTTATGTGATAATAGTTAAGTCACATTTTATCTAGCAATAACTGTACAGGATATTGGAAACAATATGAAGTCCAATAGGAAGGATTCAAAAAAATTAGATCATAGGCTTGTGTTCTAAAACAAATGAATTGAAATTAGCATCAAGGATAAATGATTTTGTTTATTTTTAACTTTATCTAAAAATAATAATCTAAGATTTACAGAATATTCATGATAGGATAATATAATGCATGATATATTTAGAGGTGGTTTTACATATATATGTATATATATGTGTATATGTATATGTATATGTGTATATATATATATAATGCAAATAGTTTCTTTTAGAAAAATGTGTATGTGTCTGAATAATGTTTTTATTGTCCTATAGATTTATCAACTTGAGAAATATATCTTCATACATTTTAGAGACCTGGAAACTTTGGCAAGAATAAACTGGAAGTATGATTTTACACTATATGTAGCACAGAAAAGAATGATCTAGTTCATTCCATAAATTAATTTTTATAAACATTGTAACTATTGTGAGACTTTTGAAGTAATCATTTTTAAGAGTATAGATAATTGCCCTGACCAGTTCAGCTTCGTGGATAGAGCGTCAGCCTGCGGACTCAAGGGTCCAGATTCAATTCTGGTCAAGGGCATGTACCTTGGTTGTGGGCTCATCCCCAGTAGGGGGTGTGCAGGAGGCAGCTGATCGATGTTTCTCTCTCATCGATGTTTCTCTCTCATCGATGTTTCTAATTCTCCATCCCTCTCCTTTCCTCTCTGTAAAAAATCAATAAAATATATTTAAAAAAAGATAATGTAAGTATCAAGAAATAGGGCCTTTATTGTGTTCAAAATATGTCATTTCATTTGATTTTATAGTATTTAATAAAAATTTATAGTAAGGTTTTATTTTCTGCATTATTTACAGACATACAAAGTGAAAAACAGGCAATTTTTTCTTATTTTGACATATGACTAAAAAGGAGAACATTATGTTTGTATGGTTTTTTAAATCAACTGTGGGGATAGCTTACACAGATCTGAATTAATTACAGCCCCTAAGGTAATATCATGCTAGGTAACAACAGCAATCCAACTCAGGTGGCTCATAGTCTTTGACAACTGTAATAAAGCATGCAAAAATAAGCTCTACAGAGAATTAGTTATGTCTAGGAAAACAGTTTCTGTTCTGTCTTCAATAAAAAAATTGTACCTCTGAGACTAACTCATTGTGATTAAAATGTAATGTTTTATGTTAAGCATGTACATGGACATTTTAAAGGAGGAATTTAATTGATTGTTTGGGATTTGAGTAACAGTATATGCACTTGTAAAGAAAAATGGAAACTGTAAGAAAGAAGGCATAAAGTACTTTATAACATTTTTAATTAAATGATTGCAAATCCAGCAATTATTTGGAAGCTTATTTGTGACAGGTACAGTCAGATCACTTTCAGACTAATCTTTAAGTCTTAATAAACATGTTTTCAAAAGTGTAATCGTCTTCAAGTCTGTGATCAAAGTAAGACAAGAGTCATCAAAAGACAGAGTCTATGCAGTACAGAATGCTCGATGATTAGCATACATAATAGCAGTAAAATTCTATTAAGTAAGAGGCAAGATTGGATGGAGATAATGGAAGCCTGAATGAGCACTTTAATGAGGTAATTGCTACTAGTATAGGCTATGCCTTTTCCTCAAATAGACATGCACTCATCATTTTACTTCCACAAGAGTTATCTCAGAATGCTAGGCTTTCCAGAAGTATAAAATTACGAAGATTAGACAAATAATTTATGTAACTTCTTATATCACCATGTGTTCTGTATGTTTTATAGTTTGCTTTGCCTGAAATATAAAAAATATATTCATGTCCCATACTTAATCACTAACCTCAATACTAAAAATATAAAAACTATGATTTTTATAGTAAAATTTGATGATAAAATATTTTCATTGCTTAGAGACTTTCAATGTGTTTGAGAAATATGGAGAATTTTATATATTTTTTTGCATGTACATGATATTTTATTATTTCCAAAATCCACTGATGTGATTTTTAGGAAAATGGTTTTTATTTTGCCAAGACATGGAATCAGTCTTATCAGACACATAGCTAATTTGGTTGGGTGAGTAAAATAACCACTCCACACAGGAAGCAATTACAGATTGGCAAATTCTAATAGAAGTACTTTGACAGTTTATCTCAAGGTGTTTTAAAGTGTTTGTATACATAAACCCCATATTTCTACTTCTAGGATCTAGCTAAAGGAAGTAAGCCTACACAGTGAAAATATTCACTGCAGTATTACCAGTAATCATGGAAAAATAATGTAATCTAGATATAAAACATATCTGGTTGTCTAGGTAATTATATAAAATTAGAGGCCCACTGCATGAATTCATGTACCAGTTGGGTCCCTTGGCTTGGCCTGCAGGATTGGGCCGAAACTGGCTCTCTGACGTCCCCCAAGGGGGTCCTGGATTTCGAGAGGGTGCAGGCCAGGCCAAGGAGGGATGTGAGTGGTTGGCCAGCCAGGGAAGGACCACAGGAGGGCTCCAGGATGTGTCTGGCCCATCTCATTTAGTCCAGATTGGCCAGACCACAATAGCAAGCTAACCTACTGGTTGGAATGTCTGCCCCCTGGTGGTGAGTACACATCACAGTGAGCAGTTGAGTGACCTTAGCATATCATTAGCATATTACACTTTGATTGGTTGAATGGCCGACCAGACGACTGGACTCTTAGCATATTAAGCTTTTATTTTATAGGACTAGCGGTTCAGTGCATGAAATTTGTGCACTCGAAGGGTCCCTCAGCCTGGCCTGCACTCCCTCACAGTCTAGCAGCCCTTGGGGGATGTCCAACTGAAGATCCATTCACTGAAGGGAGCGGGCCTAAGCCAGCAGTCAGACATCCTTAGTGCTGCTGCAGAGGTGAGAGAGGCTCCTGCCACCACTGTTTGCCAGCTATGAGCCCAGCTTCTGGCTGAGCAGTGTTCCCCCTGTGGGAGAGCACTGACCACCAGGGGGCAGCTCTTGCATTTAGCATCTTCCCCCTGGTGGTCAGTGCACTGTTTGGTTGATTTGCTTTTTATTATATAGGATTGATTCAAATGAACCTCAGGATGTAGTTGGAATTATATTTTCAGTAACATAATCACTAGCAAAATTACTTATCTTTTTGCTAAGTTAAAAAACTAAATATACATTTATAAACAATACAGTGCTAATTCTAATTATGAAAATGACTTAGACTTAGAGTAGAAATTGGCATTTTTATTAATTTACTAGAGTCCCGATGCATGAAGTTCATGCAAAAGTAGGCCTTCCTTCTCCTGGCTGCTGCACCGGCTTACATCTGGCACCGGGACCCTGGCTTCCCTCCAGCACCTGGGACCCAGGCTTCCCTCTGGCTGCCAGCAGGCACCCAAAACCTGGCCTTCCCTCCAGCCATTGGCAGGCACCTGGGATCTGGGCTTCATCTGGAAGGTTGCCCAGAAGGACATTCGGTCTAATTAGCATATTACACTTTTATTATAGACTAGAGGCTCATTGTACGAAATTCGTGCAAGGGCCTTGGCCCTGATCCCTGCCTGTTGCAGCTTTGTCTGGAAGGAAGGACATCTGAAAGGATGGCCAGTCTAATTAGAATATTATACTTTTTTTATTATAGATAGCATCACTAATGGTTTATGTAAAAATTCCATCATATTCTATCCTACTATTGTTTTCCATATATGATTTTTCATATTATCCAGATTTTACTTATTGTTAGAAGGGAAGCAGTTTTTTCTTGTAATTTTTCTTGTCTTAATTAAATTTATTGGGGCGATGTTAATTAATAAAGTTATATAAGTGTTAGTTACATAATTCTACAAACATCATCTGTATATTATATGATATGTTTACTACCCCATATCAAGTCCCTTCCATCACCATTTATTCCACCTTTACCCTCTTCTACTTCCATAAGTCTTTCTCTACTTTGTTTATTTGGTTCCTTGGATTTCACAAATTAGTGAAATCATATGATGCTGTCTTTTTCAGACTGGTTTATTTCACTTAGCATGATACTCTCCAGGCTGATTCATGCTTTTGAAAAAGGTAAAATTTCCTTCTTTTTTATAGCAGAGTAGTATTCTACTATGCAAATGTATCATGGTTTTTTTATGACCCAGTAATCTACTTTGGGGATATATGCAAAGAAACTGGAAATATGAACTCAAAAGAATATTTGCTGCCCTATATTCATTGCAGTGTTATTTACAATAGCCAAGATTTGGAAGTAGCTCAAGTACCCATCAGCAGATAAGGGGATGCAAAAAAAGCTGTGGTATATTCATACTTTTGTAAATCTGTACATCTAAATTGAAATGGGGTTTTTATGTTTTTTTATTCTGTTTGAAACTCAGCTTTTAGACAATATGAACTAATTAGTGTCTTAGAGTATGAACGTATCCTTAATCTTTCTCTTTGGAAGTCAGAGCTCCATTTAGCCTTCTTATTTCTTCTGAGTATTGGGGTGGGTAGAAGGCAAAGAGTTTGTTTTTTTTCCCCTTGAGTTAATGATTCCTATTTCACCACACCTACCATTTGCTGAAGACTGTATTAATTTCTGGAGAAACATGAGGAACAGACAAACACTCAAGTCCTTAAGTTCATGGAGAAAATAGCCATCAACCAAATTATCACGTGAATCATATAAAACTAGAGGCCCGGTGCATGAAATTCGTGCACGGAGTGAGAGTGGGGGGTGGGGGTCATGTCCCTCAGGCCAACCTGCACCCTTTTCAATCTGGGACCCCTTGAGGGATGTTCGACTTCCTGTTTAGGCCCGGTGGAATTGGGCCTAAATGGGCAGTCGGACATCCCTTTTACAATCCAGGTCTCCTGGCTCCAGACCTCTCACCTGCCGATTGCCCCTAACCACATCTCTGCAAACCTGATCAACACCTAACTGCTCCTGTGCCAGCCTGATTGCCCATAACTGCCCTCCCCCTACCACTCAACTGCCCTCTCCTGCAGGCCTGGGTCCCCCCCAACTGCCCTCCTCTGCCAGCCTTGTCCCCCCCAACTGTCCTCCCCTACAGGCCTGGGTCCTTCCCAACTGTCCTCCCCTGCAGGCCTGGGTCCTTCCCAACTGTCCTCCCCTGCAGCCCTGGGTCCCTTCCAACTGCCCTTCCTTGCTGGCCATATTGTGGCAGCTATCTTTGACCACATGGGGGAAGCCATCTTGTGATGGCCAATTTGCATATTACTCTTTTATTAGATAGGATACACAGTCAGGTGGACATTGGATGAGGAGAAGCAAACATGCTCTGGTTCAGATACTGATGATCGTCTCTAGAGAGCATGGGAGGAAGTAGGGTTGGGTGACGAGCAGGTCTGGTCATAGAGTATTTGAAATTTGGAGGTTGTCCTCAGGCAGACATTGACAAGTGCCATGCTACGGTTCTAGCAATTGTAAATGTAGTCTCTCACTTTCACAAGAAACTAAAGCAGCCGTTTAGACACCTATACAAAAAATCAAGGTAGCAACCTGAAGACTCGGTGACAACAAGAAAAATAGCACTTCCTGGAGTCTCTGTTCGGGATTAAAGAATGCAAATATAAGAGTAGGAGCTGAAGTGCGGCTGGACTGAGGCTTTTGGGAGTATTCAGCATCTGCTTTTCTACAATTGTATTTCATTTCCAGGCTACTGGTCATCCTGGAATCCTGTGTCAGGATAGTAGAAGGAAGTTGTAATCATGACCTGCCTAGAAAGGGGAAAGACGGGTAGTTGAAGTGCTTACAGAGTTAAGCCTCAAATGCGCTGAGAACTGAGAACCTGGCAGATAGAGAAGCCGGTGCACACGGGTGTGTGTTGAAGGCTGAGGCTAGGAAATGGCACCAGGTACTGATAAGTGATAAAATGCTGCGAAACAGAAGAATCATCTTCTGATGACCATCTCCTCATTCTCCAGCAATAATCATTCAACTGGGAATCTTCCTTTCTTTGAGAGATTCACAAAATTTATGGCAAAGGCCTTCAGTCTCCTGGGAATGTTGAAATTTTGTGGCCATATTTTTAAAAAGAGTGTGCTTATACTGGCTTAGTTTGACCAATAGTGTTGGTCAAAACCAACCAACAAAAATATTACATGAATTCTGAGCAGCACTGTCTGGTATTCGCTGATGGCATCTTTAATAATAGATTGCACTAGTTTTTAGATACATATTTATTGACATATTTTGAACATTGATATTGTTTACTCTGGCTTAACATTGCGGCAGGTTTACAAATCCAGGAAATAAATATTTTCTGGAAAACACAGGAAACCACATTTTATATATGTCACTGTTGGGAATGATTCTGACTAAACAACAGCAATGATTTGGGGAAGTTGCTTTCAGCATATCAAATCATTCTCTTATTGACTGTCCAGGAACAGTGATATTTTCCTTAGCGTGTTTTAATAATTTTGAGTGGCTCATAAATTAGGTTTCAAACAGGAGATGTATATAATACGATTTTTTAAAAAATAGTCTTACCTGGTTTTTCTCAGTGAATAGAGCATTGGCCTGTGGATTGCAGGGTCCCGGATTTGATTCAGATCAAGGGCACATGCCCAGCTTGTGAGCTCAGTCTCCATAGGGGGTATGCAGGAGGCAACTGATCCGTCATTCTCAGCTGCCTCTCCTCATTGATGCTTCTATCTCTCTCTCCCCTTCACCCTTCTTCTCTAAAATCAATAAAAAATATATTTAATACGGTAAATAAAGCCACACAAAAACAAACAAGAAAAAAAATCATAATGAAACATGTGCCATGTGAAGTCTGCCTTCTTACTGTCAGGTGGCATTCTAAATTATCACAAGTCAAATCAAATAATGTTACAAAAATATGAATCTATCAATGAATATTATGGGAAAAAAAATAAAGAACCAATCCCATGGTATAGGATCTCAAGTGTAAGACATGTTTAGGTTATTCTGTGAAATTTGTAATGTATGTTTCAGTAAAAAATCTCCCTTTCCCGGGTATTTTGTAAAAATCTATCTGCCAGATCCTGTGTGTTAGAGCTCAGCCAGCCTCTGTGAAATGAAAATAAAGTTAAACAACTTCACAAGAGACAGAAATGGCCTTTTAAGATTCACAGGCGTGTGCCTTTCTGTCTAATCTGAGCAGCCATCATGGCGAGATTGATGTGCGTTGGCGGAGAAGTGTTTCATGAGGCGGCTGTCTGCTCGGTGTTACCAGAAGGGAGCTATCTGTCTTCATTGTACTCCATTAACATGCCTCTCAGATCTATCAGGCAAATGCGTGCATACCTACTTTATAAATGATTACCAGCGGCACTTAAATATTTCCGAACTTGTTTGGGAATATCGCTCACCTGATAGCCCTTGATTTACACACAGTCACCACTGTAAGCACTTGAAGTTCAAAGATGACTTAGAACTATTTCATATGCCTGCTTTAGATGAGTTTCTTCTGCCGACAGTAACCCATTAGTTTGCAGTTGATTGAGGTAAATCAAAAGAGAGAATGCAAATTATTCACTAACAAGGGCACATTTCCTTTGAGAATTAAGTAGAGAGGATTTCATATCGATATGCCCAGAGGAATGAAATCTTATTTGTGGCCTGTTCAATGCAAAAATCATTCTGAACTGGAAGGAATGCATTCAAGCTAACTGTGCATATTTATAATATTTCTTTTGTAATTACTTTTATTTAGCTCGTTTACATTTTACTCGCACACTGATGTACAGCAGTGCTATTTGTAGTAATAATGCTGAAAGGTCCAAAATTTTACTTTAATAATTGTAGCACGTTAATTGATAATATTTCAAATTATTGTTACTTATATAGTAAATAATCCAGTGTCTTTCTGAACGATAAAGCTAACTACACATTAGATCAATTTGGGTGTGGAGATGAAAGCAGGAGAAATTGTTTTCAAAATAATTAAAATAAAATTGAACTGAATAAAGTTAAATGAGTTTCAGATTTAAAATGAATTCTATTTACTAAACAAAATCTCCATTCTTCAGCTTGCATGTCTTTGGAAAGCAGCGGGAGTTTTTTCTGTTAATCTCGTTTAAAGGCGCACAACGGTACATAATGGAAGCAGACATTAAAATTGGAGACCTTCTTCCTGAATTGTGTTTGTGTGTGATGTGATGTCGAGTTGGCTCTGACTCCTGGCAACCATGTGAATGAGTGATGCTCGCTGTCCTGTGCTAACAGCCCTGCTCAGCTCCTATAGACTCATGCCTATGGCTTCTTTTGTGGAGTCCATCCATCTCTTAATTGGATTTTATCTTTTCCTACTGCCTTCTATATTTCCCAGCTTTTCCGAAGAGCCCTTCCTTCTCACGGTGTGTCTGAAGTAAGAAAGCTTCAGTTTTGTCATGTTTGCCTCCAGTGATGTTTCAAGCTTACTTTGCTCTGGGGCCCACTTGTTTGTTTTTCTGTCATCCCAGAGTACCTGTGTCATTCATCTGATAGCCTTTGGTTTACACACATTCCAGCACCATATTTCAAATGAATCTTTTTTTTCCCTATCAGCCTTTGTCACTGTCCACTTTTCCCTTCTCTACATAGTGACTGGGAGCACGAGGATGTGAATGATTTCAGTGTTGGTCTCCAATGACACGTCTTTGTGCTGTAGGATCTTTCCTAATTCTTCCATCGCCGCCTTTCTGAGTCTTGGCCTTCCCTGTGATTTCTTTGCTGCAGTCTCCATTCAAATGGATGCGTAAACCAAGGTAAGCAAAATCTTTAACAATGTCCGTGTCTCCGCTGTCTGTGTTAAAGTTCTGTATTGCTTTTGCAGTCACGATTTTTGTCTTTTTGACGTTCAAATGCAGCCTTACTTTGGCACTTCCTTCTCACTCTCATCAGAAGTTGTTTCACATCCTTGCTACTTTCTGCCAGTAAAATGGTGTCATCTGCATGTATTAAATTATTTGTATTTCTTCCACAAAATTCAACTCCTTCCTCCTGAGTCTAGCTCAGTTCTTTGTATGAATGTTCTGTGTACAGATTAAACACATAGGGAGATAAAATGTACCCTTGTCTGATACACTTGTCCGGTGGGAACCTTCGGTCTCTCCACATTCTGTCCTGACAATGGCTTCCCATCCACAATACAAGTTACCCATCAGGACAATCAAGTGCTGAGGCATGCCAACTCCTTTTTTTGGACCATGAAAAACTTGATAAAAAAGGCTTTACTATAGTCTGTAAAATACAGAGAATCATCTTCTGAAATTCTTTGGAACACTCCAGTATCTAACAAATGATGGCAGTTAAGTCTCAATGCCTTTACCTTTTCTGAATCCAACTTAAACATCTGGCATCTCTTGCTCCATATAAGGTAGAAACCTTTACTGTACCACCTT
Source organism: Murina feae (assembly GCA_004026665.1). Classification (NCBI taxonomy): domain Eukaryota; kingdom Metazoa; phylum Chordata; class Mammalia; order Chiroptera; family Vespertilionidae; genus Murina; species Murina feae. The sequence goes on from PVJC01027691.1 coordinate 16,499, forward strand.
GAGCATATCTTTACTTGCATGGAAGTTAGAGTAATTGTCCTATTATTACTTCAATATTTGGTATCTCCTTTCTTGAAGATTGGGATGTAGTGCAACAGGACCTCGAATAACATCATTTTGTTAGATATCATTCCTTTATAATATTGATGAGAAAAACAAACAAACAAATAATAATAATAATAAAAAAAAACACAACAAAACAGTTCCTGGCCAGGGCCACTGTCTGTGGTGAGATTTCACATTCTTCTCATACCTTTGTGGGTTTTTCCAGGTAATACTCTGTTTTTCCCCACTACATCCCAAAGATGTACAAATTAGGTGAATGGGTGTGTCTAAACTGCTGCAGTCTGAGAGAGCATGGCTTTGTGTGTGTGCCCTGCAATGGAGGGGTGTCCTCTCCAGGGTGCATTTCCAAACTGTGCCCTGAGCTGCTGGGAGAGGCTCATACCACCTAAGACTCTGAACTGGAATAAGCCCATTGGAAAATTATGATCTTATTTGTTTTTATTCCTCTATCTTAAAAGTATGTTCAGCTTACATTTATTTCAGTGTTCAATATTAGAAGACTTTTGGGTCTTTATGTAGACATTGGTGATGTTTTGTGACAAGAAATATGCCATAGGAACCCAAGTTGTTTACGTCAATTAGCCTGCAGTAAAGCTGTGTTTTTTTTTTTTATAAGACGTTCTGCTTAAAGTCACAGTTTCTGAGAACTTATTAATGGTGTTAAGTAAGAACTGACTTACTATAATTTATAATATTAATCCCAAGTATAAGCCTGTAATGGACATATGAAACTGATGATTGCATAATAATTAGCATTCTCCTGGCCTCTCACCCTTAACTTGCTCATTATCATGCAAGAAGAAGGGGTGATTCATTTGGTTGGTGAAGAAAATGGGTGTCAGTCCATTCACCTCAATAGTTAGAGAACTGGATTTCTACAAAAAGATTTAATCAGATCTATTTTCTACCCCTTTGATGGAGGCCCACTCTTGGCCACTGCTGCTGGTTGAATAAGTAAACAATTCTTGATAATGCAAAGAGAGGGTCAGTAAATGGTAAACGAGAAAAATTATAATTTTGTCAAATTGTTAGTGGTTTTTTTTTTTTTCCCCAAAAGAAAGAAACCAATACAGAGTTTTCAAAAGAAAAATGAAATAATGTTGAGATAATCTAGTTACTAGGTTCTAAAACTTACTTCTTTAAAGTTAAAAATAGCCTTAGGTTGGTTATCAGGGGTTCTCAAGCTTCTGGCCCTTTTAATACAGTTCCTCATGTTGTGACCCAACCATAAAATTATTTTCCTTGCTACTTCATAACTGTCATGTTGCTACTGTTATGAATCGTAATGTAAATATCTGATACGCAGGATGGTCTTAGGCGACCCCTGTGAAAGGGTCTTTCAACTGCCAAAGGGGTCATGACTCACAGGTTGAGAACCACTGGGTTAAGGGGCTAGAGTATTGTGGACCAAAAGGTTCCAGGTTCAATTCTGGTCAAGGGCATGTATTTCATTGCAGGATCTTCCCCAGCCCAGGTCCTGGTAGGGGCACATGCAGGAGGCAACCAGTCAATGTGTTTCTCTCATACCAATATTTCCCGCTCTCTAAAATTCAGTGGAACAATATCCTCGGGTGAACATTAAAATAAAAATAATTAAAGTTAAAAAATATTCACTAGCCTGGTAGCTCAGTTGTTTAGAGTGTGGTCCCTATACACCAAGGTTGTGGGTTCCCAGTCAGGACACATGCAAGTATTAACTAATGAATGCATAAACAACTGGAACAACAAATTGATCTCTCTCTCACTCAAATAGTATATAAATAAATACACATATATCTCTATATATATATTAAAAATATAACATGCAAGTCGACCGAATGGCCAAACAGTGGCATGACCATCCAGACGACCTTCTGGATGAAGCCAGGGCTGCAAGGGCTGAGGCAGCTGGAGTTGCGAGGGCTGAGCCCCTTCCATGAATTCCATGCACTAACCTCTGATATATCTAGACAGATAGAAAGGTAGATAGATAGATAGATAGATAGATAGATAGATAGATAGGTAGATAGCTGGATAGATATCTATCCATATACATAGATAGGTAGATAGATAGATAGAGATAGATCTATCTATATATCTAGATCTAGATCTATCTCTATCTATCTATCTATCTATCTATCTATCTATAGAGAGAGATTTATATATTTTTACTGATTTCAGAGAGGAAGAGAGCAGGAGTGAGAGATAGAAACATCAATGATGATGAGAGAGAATCATTGATCAGCTGCCTTCTGCATGCCCCTACTGGGAATCAAGCCTGCAACCCTAGCATGTGCCCTTGACTGGAATCCAACCTGGGACTCTGAAGTCCGCAGGCCAATGCTTTATCCACTGAGCCAAAGCAGGTAGGGCAAAACAGATATGTTGTTAAAGTTAGAAAATACTTTTCATAACAGTGCTGACTTGTATCTGTGCATATTACACATTTGAATGTTTTTCCTACTTCATAACTTCTGTTTAGAAACTATTTAATAGTAGAGAAAATCTTCTTCTCTTAATTATCAGACAATATTCATTTGCTCTTATTAATGGGTGAAAAGCATTCCTGGTCTTCTTGCCCTTTCTTCATAGGTAGACAATCTGGACAAAGTTCAGCCACAGTGATGACCAGAATGAAGTTAACATGCAAATATTATACAAATTAGAGTCTGATCCTTGATACCCAATTAAATATTACATTTGAAACAGATATTACATTTTATCTTTAATTATACTTAGCTGTATATATTTCTTTCCTCCCTATTACTAAGTACATTGTATGTAAATATATTTCCAACTTCAGTTCTAACAAACTATGCATGAATGTTGACATGTCCCTTAGCTCCCTAGGCACTGGGACTACCATTTTTGAAATGAGAGCTTGGGGACAGGATTCTTCTAAGATTTCCTAGAGTTTGGTGACTCTAGAAGGTAGCTTCTGGATGACCCAGTCTGTGTGTTATATATGTGAAACCACCCATATCCCTATGGTCACCAATAGTTTTGAGCATGTTTTCAAGTGGAATAAATAAAATTCATTTTCTCTTTATCAAACTATTTGAATAAAATAAAGTTAACCAATTCTAAGTTATAAGTTTATCATTATAGTGATAAAGTACAGGTGTTAATCCATAACTTCTAAATTCTTTTTTTAAAATTTTTTAAATCTTACTTTTTAAAAAAAAAATTCTCTCAAGCTATAATATTCACTCCTCTTCCTACATCTTAGAATCTAAAACTTACTTCAAAATGCATTATACAATACCTTTTTGGTAACTAAACTAAAAATTATGAATAAATTATGATACACACATATATGGATGATGGGCTTGTAGACAGACTAAAGCTTTTTTACTTACTCATTCCCATCAATGTCAGGAAATATAATTAAAAGGTAGCAAAATTTCAGGGGGAGGTTAATGATGGGGAGTGTGTGTGTGTGTGGGGAGATTAATCAGGGAATTTATATGCATATATGCATAGCCCATGGACACAGGCAATAGTATGGCAAAGGCTTGGGAGGGGAGGGTACAAGGAGAAGTATATCATGGGGAAAAAACAACAATAAGAACAAAGCAGACAGCTGTAATAATGTCAAAAATAAAGATAAATTTAAAAAATAAAATAATATTACTTGAATCAACATGTATAAATATCAGAAACATGAAAAATAAAATGCAAGTCACACAGAATGTAGGTAGTGACTACATGGGGCTAGGACCTCTGAGGGGATAGAGTGGTTACTCATGGCTGTAGGGTTTCTTCTGGAAGGAATTACATGATCTAAAATTAGGTTGTATTGGTCTTCATAAGTCTGTGAATATGCTAAAATATTTGAACTGTATACTTTACACAAGTAAAGTTGATGCGATGTGAGTTATGTCTCAATAAAGCAATTGTTAAAAGTCACAGAAAAAAATAAATAAAAGATAAAGGAATTGGAGGAACTGTTCAGAGTGTCACTTAATAAAATGGTTAAATAAGGAAATGCATTCAATCTCATGCCATAATCTTCAGGGAAGGAAGAAGAGAAGAAACAACATATGAATGAGGATGCCAGAGCACAAAACACTATGCTGTCCCAGCACAATCCATTTGTGATACGCTCAACAATAAAGATAAAAAAATGAATGCACAAAACATATGTTACAGCCTCTCAAAAACTAAAACAGGACATTTTGCAAGCAGACAGTTTTAATAAAAATGTAGATAAGGACCTAAGAAAATGCCCATCCATACTGGATAAGACTTCTTCGGAGACCAGAGAGAGTTCATTGGGTTACCATCTTTTAGAGTGCTGTGTAGAACAAGAGAAGACAAACCTTGTCAGAGTTGGATACTAATTCGTTCTGTACTGAGGATTTAGTGGGATTTCCTGAAAGAAGCTAAACATAGGTTCCCAGAAAATTTTTCGTTAGCACAAAACACATTCTATTCTTTTTTTCAAGTTAAGCTACATAATAGTGGATAGAAAATAGCCCTCGATTTTCACCTTAAAATGGAAAACAACCTATATATATTTAAATGGAAAGGAAACCCTCAATTTAGCAAGCATAAAACAGAAACAAGAATAGAAGAATCAAATAAAGCCACACTCTGATTATGAAGGAGAGAGTAATTATGAAATAATTAGCCTCCCTGGGCTTTTCTTTTTTAAAAAACTGAAAATTTCATGTATGATACTCATAAACACACTCATTATTCTCCTGTAAGTCTGTCGAAGGAACATCACATTTTGACAGAGTAGCTGACAAAGTGAATTCAGGCAATGTAACTAACTAAATGCAATTTATGTCCTTAAGAAAGCTCTGGGTTTATATGATCAATATCTGTATTTTAAGATAAGTAAACTGGAACATTGAGAAGTTAGATTGCTTTTGTAAAGTCACCTAATTAGTAAGTGACAGAGGTGAGATTCTAATGTATGCATCAAAAACCAAAATTCTGAGTAATTATCTTAGCATCTATGGTTTTCTGCTTTATCTTTATCATCAGCATCACCGTCAACATCATCATCATCCATTGCATTTCCTGTCTTGACTCCTTGTCTTGCTTAGTTTTATCTTGACATTCACAAAGAGGAGAGGATGTGTGAAAGGCATTACATGGAACAGCCTGTTTGTTCTTCCTTTGCTAATGGTGTGCTTTCAACACTCCTTAGGCCTGAATGTTTGCCACTGACAATTAAGCAGGTGATAGATGAACTCTTGGTTTTTCTGGGATGTAAAATCAACTCTACAGAGTCTGAAAATATCAACATGCGATATGAATAATGTGTCCTTGTAGACTACTTTGCATTTCTATCAGCCTCAAATTGGTTCTCATTGCTGAGCCATAAACATGTCACACTATTGTTTAACTGTCACAAAATGTGTTTTTGGCCAACCACGCTAAATATAAAAATTCAATATTATTGCATAATCATATTTTATTCATGAGATTATAAAATATATCAATTAATAATTTTGAGTCATAAAATTATAGTAACAAAATATAGCAAATATATATGAGTATGCATATACATTTCAATACATGCCAATGTACTCTAAATAATATTTCTAGCACTATTTGGTGCTTGCTCAATATTTGTTGACTGATTTCATACATATTCAATGCATGCCTTTATTTTAAGGTCTAACTTATTATTATTTATTTTTGGCAATATTGACCTGTTTACCTAATAGAAAAAGAGCTATAAAAATAAGTTGCATGAATAGAATGCAAATGCACACATTTACCTTGGGAAATGCAGCACAATGCTAACAGAGGCCAAATAAAGGCAAAACGTATTATCTTAATTTATTCTACTCACATACTTTTTTTTTTTTTTTTTACTTTTGGTATTTCACATAGAAAAGAGTAGAGGAAAACTAAAATATTATAAATATTTTATTAATAAAAGTATATATGTAATAGAAATATAAAATATTAATGGAAAAGAGACATATGAATTTTAAAGTTGGTCCTATGTAACATGGGATTAGAAGGAATGTTCGATGGGATTTTAGCTGTAGACGATGTGTTTTGCTTCACACACACACGTGCACATACACATTCACACACACAGACAAAGGAACCAATGACAAAACACTGAATGGTGAACACCATGGTGTTTCATTATTTTGCTATACTATTTCAGATATAATTTAAAAATCAAATATGTTAGAAAGATAAAGCAAAAAAATTATGATAATGTCAGAAAATGCTAGTATGTTTATGTAATATATTTAAATATAGAAACAGATACATTTATTATAAAGGTAATTTTTAAATTGTCAGTGAAAAGCATTCTCAAAAACAAGAATTCTTTCTTTGGAAGCCTGATTTACATATTAAGTAGGGATTTTTTAAATCCTTATCGGGCACTAGGAGCATTTTTATGGAATCAAGTCAAAGTATTTTAAAAATGCCATCAGAATATGAATATTTATATTGGGAAATAAAAAAGCTTAAATGAGACATGAAATTAGAAATGGAAAATAAATCATAAATCATCAATATTCCCAAGCAGTAGCTGTGGATGTAATAAGTGTATATTTAAAGAGTATATTTTGAAGATGTAAACA
>PVJC01027692.1:0-23130 GCA_004026665.1 Murina feae
TATGTTCCAGGCACTGGGGTAAGGATTGTGCATATATTATCTTAATTAATTCTCCAAAGTAGTTCTGTGATGTCAGGGGTGTTACCATGTAGATGAGACGTGATTCTTACAGGTTAAATGACTTGTCGAAGGCCTTGCCAGCAAGGGGAAGTCAGGATGCTGATCCAGGAAACCTGCCACCAGGACAGGGCGGGCACCCCACCCATTTGCTGACTTTGGTCCTCACTTGGGCATTCAGAGTGGCTGGGGACGAGTTCTGAGGTTGTGCACTTTGTCTGGAAGATGTTCTCATAAATAGTACCAGAGCATTTTTGCTGTGTATATTTTTAAAAATCCTAAACTAATTTAAAAACACATGTTATATTTGGTTATACAGCTCTCTGAATGGGTTTGAGAAGGACCATCTAAAATAAACAAACCATGGCACATTTACATTATTCCTCATTTGTTTTCTTTTATTATCCTACTAGAGGCCCAGTGCACAAAAATTTGTGCACTTACGGGGATCCCTCAGCCTGGCCTGTGCCCTCTTGCAGTCTGGGACCCCTTGGAGGATGTCCACCTGCTGGCTTAGGCCCACTCCTTGAGTGATCGGGCCTAAGCTGGCAGTCAGACATCCCTCTGGCAGCCTGGGAGCCCTTGGGGGATGTCCACTTGCCAGTGGGGAGCAGGTCTAAGCTGCAGCCAGACATCCTTAGTGCTGCTGAGGAGGCAGGAGAGGCTCCCCCCACCACCACTGTGCTAGCAGTCATCAGCATGGCTTGTGGCTGAGCAGAGCTCCCCCTGTGGGAGTGCACTGACCACCAAGGGCAGCTCCTGCATTGAGCATCTGGCCCTGGTGGTCAGTGTGTGTCATAGTGACCAGTCATTCCCAGTGGTTCTGCTGTTAGGATCAATTTGCATATTACCCTTTTATTATATAGGATTTTGTCCTATGCTTAGAAGCTTGTGTCAGAATGAGTAGCTTATGGAATTTCCCTTCCTTGCCTCCATTAGGAACCAGAACCTCCTTACACTTGCCCCTCCAGCTACCAGGGTGAATGATATCCAGGAGCCTCAGAAATTCCTGGGCCAGGGGCTCGGCTTCCTCACAGCACCTTCCAGGGACTTGCTGCCATGGTACCTTACAGCATGTTCACATAGCCGTCCCCCCTTATCCACGAGGGATATGTCCCAAGACCCCCAGTGGATGCCTAACACCGTGGATGGTGCCGAACCCTGCATATACTATGTTCTTTCCTATACAGACATACCTACCTATAATAAAGTTTAATTTGTAAGTTAGGCACAAGAGGAGATTAACACCAGTAACTATAATAAAATGGAACAATTATAACACACTGTCGGAAAGTTGTGTGAACGTGGTCACTCATGTTAGGTGATCCCTTGCTGTCTTCATATAGGCGCGGTGCTTTCTGGTGCAACACGTTGCAGTCACTCAGGCATGTTTTCTGTTCAGGTCTTCCACCCACCAACGCGATGCTTTTTCCATCTCACTAGCACTTCCCATGCATGTGGCCATAACTTCGGCAGTTTGAGTTGTAACCCCAACACTAGCACTAATTTCTTTTTTCTTCTTCATAATGTCTCTGATAGAAGATTCATTCTTACCAGAGGTCTCAGCAACCTTGGCATATAATTTCTTCTCTTTAGTAAGCTGAGAACTTTCACTTTTTCACTTAAAGGATGCACATTATGGCTTCTCTCTGGTATATCTCAGTTGTTGGCATCGTTCTTCTTGTGGTTTGGGGCCATTATTAAGTAAACGAAGGATTACTTGAGCCCAAGCACTGAGGCCCTGCGACAGTCAACCTGGTAACACAGAGGGGCTGCTAAGTGACTCGTGGGTGGGCCGTGTCTATAGTGTGGCTGCGCTGGACAAAGAGATGGGCCACGTCCCGGCAGGGTGGCGCTGGACAGGGAGGGATTTCATCACACTGTTCAGAATGGCGGCGATTGTAAGACTTAGGAATTGTCTACCTTCTGGGATTTTCCATTTAATATTTTTGGGCTGCAGTTGACCTCGGGAAACCACAAAAAGCAAAATTTGGGATCAAGAGGGCACTGCTGTAGTCACTGACCGGCTGATATGCGTAGGAAGGGATTCCTTTACCTGTAAAGAATGTCAGGATGTGTCTCACGGGGAGAACAGCTCTGCCCTCTGCATTCAGCGTGCTAGCCTGAAGGTGAAGTGGGTGTGTACGACTATGGTTGCACTTCCGTTGAAACAACTTCTGTAAAATGTATATCATTTTAGAGCAAGTACCCCTCACTAGCAGTTCCCATCAGCACAAAATCATGATTTTACCAAAAAGGCCTCTGTTGTCTAGGGCCCTGGTTTCTCTTTAGCTTCAGGTTTTATTTGTGAAGTGGCGAGCTTTTTATGAAACCAGACAGCGAGTTTCAGTATTCGTGATCCGCAGGCTTTTCCTCTAATTCAAAAAGTAAGTTAAAAGTAAAAATACGAGAACTAGTTGGATTGGTGCTGCTAGTGGTCATTTCTTTGTTATAAATGTACACTCACCTCCTTGCGTTCATTGTGCCACACAGAGCCTGGCACAGAGCCCGCCATGGCAGCTAGAGCCGCCAAGTCTTCAGGACTGGAATCTCTGTTCAGTTCTGAGCAGGACACCTGTTAGAAACACAGATCAGGTTGTTTGGAAAGAGAAGTGATGACCCTGACCTTTTGTTGGCCTCCAAGTTCGTTGTGTTCTGTAGATACAGGGTTTTCACTAGCCGGAGAAGACCAAGAGCACGTGTGGGGGAATAAATAATCTCCCTCCCACCTTTCTAAATTGTTCTGGCTGGACGAATAATCAAATTAGCATGAGACAGATTAACAGGAGAAATATCCAGATTTATTACCTATGTACATACAGAGGTTCCATAAGACTATGAGACGTCTTATAGGACATATTGAGCTAAGGAGAAGGGGGGTGATGGTTTGGGACTTGAATGGGGCAGGAAGGCAATTCACATGGAGACAGAAAAGCAAATGTTTGGTACAAGGGTGTTTTCTGGGCCATCTTTAGCCATGGGACACAGAGAGGACTGTGGCAGGGGGGCCTTGCTGGGCTCCTCCCTGTCTGTCACAGCTTGTTTACCCTAAACTAGAGTAGCTTTCTTCCTGGAGCAAGTCCTCTAAATCAGGGGGAAGGTCAGACTTTTTCCTGAGTCTTTTCATTTCTTAACAATAAACTTAAAATAATCAATATCCCAAAGAGGCATAGTGAGGGTGGCCAACTCTGCTCCCCCACGTGGATGGGTTTAGGTGGTGGCAGCAGGGGCTGGGGGTGGGGGTGGGGCAGTGGAGGGGAAGGCTGGAGAGTTTGCTGGAGGGGAATGAGCTCTGGGATGTGACTTGGAAAGGATAGCCCAGCCCACCAAGGGAGAGGTGTGTGAGCAATGAGCAGTTTGGTCCTCCATCTCTGGAAACGGAATTGCAGAGGGTAGGTGTAGCAGGTGGGCAGTGATGCTTTGAAGCCAGAGAGACGAGAGTTACATCCTACCTGCAGGGCCTTCCCGGGCCTCACTTCCCTCCTTGTAAAATCGAAAACGGATGTGAGGATTAGATGAGATAATGTGAGGACGCTGGCTGGCCACATTGGGTATGCTCAGAAGACATTAGCTGCTTCCCCAGCCCTACACTCGCCCAGCACCTTTCCTCTCTTCCCTGAGGAGGAAATCTATTCAGAGGAAGACTGCTCGCCTGAGTGGTGGAATTGGGGCTGCCCTCAATCTTTTTAGTCCTGCTATCTCTGTACCCGAGAAAGCTGTGCATGCTTTACAAACATACGGCCTGGGCTGGTTGGGTGCGAGGCTTCTGAGCTTTCTCTTCTCCAGTGGGGTCTGGTTGTATTGTTTCTCATACCAATAAAGGCAGTTGATTTGTCTCAGCAAAGCTGGTCTGTCCCTGTGGTCCAGTGTGGTTAGTGGTAGAGGGACCCCTATAAAAACTCCTTTAAGCCCTAACCGGTTTGGCTCAGTGGATAGAGCATCGGCCTGTGGACTGAAGGGTCCCAGCAGAGCTCCCCCTGTGGGGGCATGTACCTTGGTTGCAGGCACATCCCCAGTGGGGAGTGTGCAGGTGGCAGCTGATCAATGTTTCTCTCTCATCGATGTTTCTAACTCTCTATCCTTCTCCCTTCCTCTCAGTAAAAAAAAAAAAATCAATAAAAATATTTTTTAAAAATTCCTTTAATACCTACTTGGATATTTAAACATGTAATAAAAATGCATCCTTTTAAAAGAGAGGTATGTTGCCTTGGCTGGTGTGGCTCACTTGGTTGGGTGTTGTCTTGTGCACTGCAAGGTTGCCAGTTCAGTTCCCGTCAGGGCACATGCCCAGCTTGATCCCCGGTGTAGAAGGCAGCTGATCAATGTTTGATTTTCACATGAATGTTTCTCTCTCTGTGTCTCTCTTTAAAATGAAGAAATGTGTGAGGCTCCTCTGTCAGTATCTTGTGAATTGAACCTTTTCCCCATCGGTATCTATCAATTGTGTTGGGGTTTTTTTGATCTTCAGTTGTCAGGGGCACCTATTACCTTTGGGTTTCTTGCCCCAGACTCTCTGTCAGGTAGCTAATAAGCTATGAACATAAATAAGTACACCCAGGACTCTCAAGAGAAAGAATAAAGAAGTCTTTTGTAATGTCATGATCCTATAATCTGTATATTTAACAGTATGTTATACTGCATGCCCGTTTCTAAATTTAGGAACAGAACATCACTGTTGATGTTGTTATCTTTCCCAGATCCCCACAGTGATGCTTTGGTTACAGTTTATCCCTAATTGTGGTCAACGTGCCCTGAACGCTAATCCGAAATCAAGACGCATGCAGAGTCTCCAGTGGCTCCTCCTGGTCTTTCAGTTAAAGGTTGACTCTCCAGGGGTTGTCTCGTCCTTAAGGAGTGAAGGGTTGTCACTAAGAGAGCCACATACTGGAGATGATAAATTTTGAAGTTTGCATGAGTGATCCAAGCATTGGATAATATATTTCGGGAAGTCGTTTAGAGAAAAGTGGGTTGATGATGACCAGATAAATTTTTACCTGTAAGCGGCAGCTTTTCTGCAAGCACTCCTGTTTTCTAAATTTGGAAAATTCTGTGTATTTGAGCCTTGAAAAAGACAGCCTCTTAGCAACATGGAAGGACAAAGAGGAACAAATTAAGTAAGAAGCGTACAATGATTTGTGTATGTTCTCACTGTTTTTGAAAACCACCCTAAAGGTGGGTATATTTTAAACGTTTATAACATTTGATAAATTTTAAATGTAACAAAAACAAGAGTGTTGTGTTTTCCTGCTCTGTGCCTTTTTTTCTGTCTCCCAACGCTGTATATATTTGCCTACTTGGAGGACGTACATGGGAATTGGTAATTGAGAATTAATTAGAGTTGTCTGCATGGAGGACTTACTGTTCCACAGTTAACTTAGCAAACATTGCCTTGATAAACAGAGGGATCAATTTGAAAGAGAAAACAGCCCTACCCAGTTTGGCTCAGTAGATAGAGAGCCAGCCTGTGGACTGAAGGGTTCTGGGTTTGATTCTGGTCAAGGACATGTTGTTACCTCAGTTGTAGGCTCGATTCCCCGGTCCCCAGGAGGCAACCAATCCATGCGTCTCTCTCACATGAATGTTTCTTTCTCTCCGTCTCTCCTCCTCCTTTCCACTCTCTAAAAATCAGCGGGAAAAAATATATCCTTGAGTGAGGATTAACAACAACAACAAAAGAGAGGAGAGCGAGTGTGCCCTCCTTTTGAACATCTATAATCACATATTTCATTCACCTTAGAAGCATTTTGCATCTATTATGAATCTGTAGATAGGGAAATGCAGAAGTGGCTGCTGCCCCCATTTAAGGCTAATTATGTGCTGCAGCTTAGTTCTTTGCTCGCGAGGAATAGTGCGTGGGGACAGAATGGGAAGATTTATAGTGAGGCTGTTCCCTGGGCTAGGCTGGGCTGGGAAATCCAGCAGGGACCCTGGCTACTCGGCCACATTCTTCTGGTGCAAGCGAGCCACCAGGGCCAGCTCAGATGGAAGGGCGGAGTGACTTCACCTCTCAGTGGAGGAGCAGTGTGCATACACAGGGATGGGGGGAGTTTCTGGCGTCCATTTTTGGAAATTTGCATAAATTAAAGGAGAATTTCTGTCTCAGATACTATATTCCATCAATACTGAGGTGTATACCCTGCCCCCACCGCCATGTTTAATTATCTCTGAAGTCAGGGTGTTTACTATGATGCATCGCCATTGGCTAGATGGCTTGGTGCAGCACTGTTGGTGCAGATGTGGACATAGCAATTGTGTTTATGTATGTTGTCGGTAATACCAATGTCCAGGTTAATTGCATATGAAAGGCCTTCAAAATACTAAATCACGATTCAACACTGAAGCAAAAAGTACTTTTGTGCATTAAAAGTCACAGAATCAGAGCAACAGGATATCAGTGAAGCAAATTTTTGCAGCGGTTCTCAACCTGTGGGTCATGACCCCTTTGAGACCCTTTCACAGGGGTCGCCTAAATACATCCTGCATATCAGATATTTACATTACGATTCATAACAGTAGCAACATTACAGTTATGAAGTAGCAACGAAAATAACTTTATGGTTGGGGGTCACCACAACATGAGGAACTGTATTAAAGGGTCGCGGCATTAGGAAGGTTGAGAACCACTGTGTTAGAGGGATGACCCCGGTTTGTATTTTTTGCAAAGAAATAACCAAGAGCTTTCCAGGACCTGAGACTGAAGACGAGAGGCGGAAACCTGTTATAGAGTCATGACAAAAGCATTGCCTTCCAGATGACAAATTGTGCAGCTTGAACACTGGAAAGACTGACAAGTCCCTTCGAAGAGACGAAAGGAATTTTGAAGCAGTAAGTGGCTGGCGCGTCCAATCCATAAGTTGCACAGAACTGTTGTTGAGGTCTGGAACACCCATTGATCAGACCACCTGCCAGTTTAGAATGGTGGTAGCTACTTATTTTCTAGTGATTTGTGATTTGAGTGAAAATTGAGTTTAGACAGATAGGAAATGCTGACAAAACCCCAGCTTTCCTTAAAAGGCTCTGAAGTTTTTCTGTTATGTTAAAGGTGCTAAAAAGAGATCAAGGTCATGAACACACTCTATGAAAACAGATGTTGTGATACTTTACATAATTATTGGTGATTGAAAGTTGCAGCTGTAATCATAAACTAAAGCAATTCCCAAGAAAGAGTCCTTCCCTAAAGACATTATTGTGCCTGTGCACCCGTGAGTTTGGCGTGTTTAGTCACTGAACATAGGCGCCTTGGTTACCTGAGAAGGCCTTCTCTTGTGACATCTGGGAAGAACAAGAAAGCACAGCCTCTAGACTGGCATTGGAGTACCTGGCAGATGGAAGACTGTCCCAGAGTCCACAGAGGAGCATCAGTGGGGGCAAGTGGACACCAGCGACTGAATTAAAGGGAGTCAGAGGGGTCAACATGGCATGTGGAGGACTACCTTAGCCAGTTTATTTTTTATGGAGGTACGAGAGAGATATATGATAAATCCTTCTTTAATATAATAAAAAGCTAATATGCAAATAGGCCAAACAGCGGAACTATGGTTCACTATGACAGGCCCTGACCACCACAGGGCACATGCTCACTGCAGGAGCTGCCCCCTGGTGGTCAGTGTGCTCCCACAGGAGAAGCGCTCCTCTTCCAGAAGCCGGGCTCACAGCTGGCAAGTGCAGCAGCAGAGGTGGCGGGAACCTCTCTTGCCTCCCCAGCAGCGCTAAGAATGTCCAACTGCCAGCTTAGGCCCTTTCCCTGTGGGGAGTGGGCCTAAGCCATCAGTCAGACATCCCCTGAGGGTTCAGACTATGAGAGATCGCAGGCTGGGCTGAGGGACGACCCCCTCCCACCCCACCCCAAGTGCACGATTTTTGTGCACGAGGCCTCTAATCTAATTATAAAGCTTTTAAAATAATTATAAAATAGTTCTGAGTGACAAGAAAGAATTCTGTTATAGGTTACTTGCCAGCATTTTCTCTTAGTGGCCTCCAAATGGATGATGGCTCCTTTTATCATTGATTGCGTCTTAGACTCAATAAATATGTGCCAGAGACTGAGGTTGGTTCTTGCATGGAGTTACCGGCTTAGAGAACTCGGATGAGTTCTGCTCAAGTCCCAGCTTGCATTTCAAAATACGTTTTCACAGAGAGGGTGTATATGAACGAAAAAACCCTATTAGGCACTGAGATGGCTTTTTTGGAAAAATAAGCTCCAAGTTCCAAAGAGCCACATTTTAAAGGCATTAAGTGTTAGACTTATTTTCCATATATTCCTTGATAATCATTAAGTTCTGAGGGCATTGTACAGATTCCATGAGTAATTATTAAAAGATTCAAAATCAGAGTCAAGTGTGAAACTTGTAGCTGTGATTGGCTGTTCATTTTTTCAGAAGCTGCTAAAACTCATCCTTCACATCAATGCCTGCAGATGGTAAATGCTCAAAAACCTTTTATTTCATTTTTTTAGAGCAATTCTAGGTTCACAGCATAATTGAGAGGAAAGTACAGAGATTTCCCATATACCCCCTGCAAACAGAGGTAGCCTCTTTCATTATCAACATCCCCTACCGGAGTGGTACATTTGTTAAAGGTGATGAATGTACATTGACACAACATTGTCATCCAAAGTCCATAGTTTGCATAGGGTTCACACTTGGTGGTGTACATTCTGTAAGTTTTAGCAAATGTATAAGGACATGCAGCCACCGTGACAGGGTTACGCAGAATAGCTACACCGCCTTTAAAGCTCTCTGTGCTCCTGATTCACTCCTCCCTGCTCCCTAGCCCCTGACGACCACTGATTTTTTTTATTTTTACCCTCTTTATAGTTTTGCCTTTTCCAGAATGTCATATAGTTAGAATAATTCAATATGTAGCCTTTTCAGATTGACTTATTTCAGGTAATAACATGCATTTAAGGTTCCTCCATGTTTTTCATTGTTGGATAGTGCATTTCTTTTTAGCACTGAATGATACTCCATTGTCTGCATGTACCCATGGTTTATCCGTTCACTTACTGAAGGGCATCTTGGTTGCTTCCAAGTATTGACAGTTATGAATAAAGCTGCTGTAAGCATCCATGCATAAGTTTCAACTGTACTGGGGTGCCAAGGTTTGTGACTGCTGGATTGTATGGTTTAGATAGGTTTAGTTTTATAGGAAGCCACCCAGTGGTCTTCCAAATTGGCAGTACCACTTTGCGGTCCCACCAATAATGAGTGAGCGTTCCTGTTGCTCCCCATTCTCACCAGCATTTGGTGGTGTTAGTGTTCAGGAATTTGGCCATTCTAATAAGTATAGTATCACCTCATAGTTATTTTAATTGGCATTTCCCAGATGGGCTCATGATTTGGAGCACTTTTAAAAAATATTTTTATTTTCTTTTTAGAGAGAGATGAAGGGAGAGGGATGGAGGGATAGAAACATCGATGAGAGAAAAACATCAATCAGTGCAATCCCGGCATGTGACCTGATGGGGAATCAAACCCCTCACCTCTTGGTTCATGGATGCTCAACCACTGAGCCACACCGGCCAGGCAGGAGGAGCACTTTTATACGCTTATTTGCCATTTGTATAAACTTCATTGGTGAGCTCACTGTTAAGGTCTTTGGCCCATTTTTGATCAGGCTGTTTATTTTTTTAGTATTGAGTTTTAAGAGCTCTTTGTATATTTTGAATAACAGTCCTGTATCACATACATCTTTTGCAAATATTTTCTCCCAGTCTGTGGTTGTCTTCCAATTCTCTTGACAGTGCCTTTTGTGGAGCAGAAAATTTCAATTTTAATGAAATTCAGCTTATCCATTCTTTATTTCATGAATTGTGCCAAATTCAAGGTCACCTAGATTTTTCTCCTATGTTACTTCTAGGAATTCTATAGTTTTGTGTTTTACACTTATGTCTGTGATCCATTTTTGAGTTAATTTTGTGAAGGATGTAAATTCATTTTTGTGAAGGGGCTTGATTCATTTTTTTGGCATGTGGGCCTGTGGCTATTGCAGCACCACTTACTGAAAAGAGTGCCTTTACTCCATTGTTTTTGCCTTTGTCCCTTTGTTAAAGATCAGCTGGCTAGGTGTTACTAAAGTTAGTGTCTGACTGGCCAGTGTGATTCCAGAAAGGGACTTACCTGGTGGCTGGTTCACTTCCCACCCTCCACTGGGCGTGTGCAGGAGGAGACTACCAGTCCATGTTTCTCTCTCTTTCCTCCTCTCTCCCTTCCTTCCACTCTCTCTGAAAAACAATGGGAAAAATATCCTCAGGTAAGGATTAACAGCTGCAAGATCAGCTGGCTATATTTAAGGCATCTCTTTTTCAGCTGTCTGTTCTGTTCCATTAATCTGTTTGTCTATTCTTTTGTCAGTACAACACTGACTTATTACTACAGATTTATAGTAAGTCTTGAAGTCAGCTCATATTCATCCTCCAACTTTGTTCTTCCAGTTCAGTATTGTGTTGGCTATTTTGGGTCTTCTGCTTCTTCCTATAAAATTTAGAATCAGTTTGTCTATGACCACAAATGTTGCTGAGATTTTGATGGAATCTATAGATAACATTTGGAAGAGCTGGCATCTTGACAGTAATGAGTCTTCAATATTGAAAACCGTTTGATTTTTGAAATTTTGAAATTCTGACTTCAGAATGGATTAGATTGAGGCTGCATGTGGCCAGGCGACCACTCCCGTCAGCAGTTTGGGCCATGGCTCCTAAAGAGGTGCTGTTAGAGATTCTGGGTAGTTTAGCTTGAAAATCATGGGTGTAGGTTACTACAAACCCTGATTGAAGTCCATTGAACTTCCTGAAGTTCCACATTAGCGTTTAAGAAAGCCGGCCCCGGAATCCTATTGTGGGCTTCTAATCCTGGCTGTAGGTGTCACCTTGCATGACTTACAAGACTTTAGGCACATGGACTCTTAGTTGTGAAGTAGACTTAACCTGAGGATTAAATAAAATTATCAAGTAAGTGCTTCAAAAGTTATCTGTAAATCCTGATTCTATTTCCTTATATTCCATTCTGTCCTTTCTCCACCCTTCTCAGGACTTCCTCTCTAACTTGCTTTTTGCAACCCCTCTTCATAAACATCACAGTGACTACCATATTGCAAAATACAGTGGTCCCTACATGACTTCTTACTTAGTTAGCATTTTCATATAAATGTGACCATTCCCTCCTTGAAACATTCTGTTCTTGCATTGGCTTCTCCTATAATAGCCTCCTGGTTTTCTTCTCCCTTACAGGGATGGTACTTAGATAATCTCCTTTGCTAACTCTTCCTCTTTGGTTTGATCAACCAGGGTTGGGTTCTAGATCCCATACTTTGTGCTCCATTGTCTTTAAATATCCCTCATTTGCCGATGACCACTCTACTTGACTGCTTCTCTTGGCTTCCTCCTTATCAAGGACCTCAGTTTCAAATGTCTCTGAACCCTTTCCCTAAGCCCTGCTCCTCCTTCAGAATACATTTCAATAAATGGCACCGCCATCCACCCTGATTATCAAGTAACATATTCAGGCATTGTGCTCTATCCTTCTCTCCCTCAAACCCCTCCTCACTGCCCACCAGCACATTCCTTTGTCTGTACTTTTTAAATATATCCCATAATCATTCTTCCCCCCACCCTCACTGTGTTCCACATCCCCCTTCTGATAGCTCCCTAGCTAGTTCTCTGCATCCCCTCCCACCACCTTTTCTTCATAAAGCTCCCAGAATGAGCTTTATCCACGTTAATGAGATTGTCGCTCTTCCTTGAAAGCCCACCCATTAGTGGCTTCTGGCCTCCTGGGTTATGTCCCTGACCACCCCCGAGGCTCACAGCCTCAGTCACACTGGCCTCCTTTTTGTCCTCTGACCACATGGACCTTGCCTCCACCTCAGGTCTCTGCATTGCCATCCGTTCAGCCTGGCCACTGCCCTCACTTTCCTTGTCTTGCAGGTATTAGCTCGGATGTCCTCTTCATGGCCACCTATGACCACCATGTACAACTAGTACCACTCTCCCCTCCCCCCAGCGCAATTACATCTCTCCAGGTATTGTCTTCGCTGCACAAAGCACTATTTGAAATCACCTTGCTCGTTGATTTGTTGACTTATTGTCTGTTTTCTCATAAATAGGATGAACACTGTGCGAGCAGGGTTCTTACTTGTCTCATTCAGTGCCATGTTCTCAGTACCCAGCGCAGCTTAACGTTTAGCGGGTGCTCAATATTGTTGAGATAATAAATAATGAAGTAAGAATCCTAACACAGTGCCTGGCACATTAGTAAATGCTTAGTAAGCACTGGCCATCACCTTGAGCGCTAAACCTTGGTTGTATGTCTGTCCCTCTTGCCTGGTTAGCTTCCAAAGACTGGTAAGGACCACATTTTAGACCCCTTTGTGTTCCAGAATCTAGTGCAGTAATTGGTACATGTTAAGTGTTTAATGAAGATTTGTTCAGCAAATGAACTTTTGGAAGCTGCCCTTTTGTTAATTGGAAACAGACTATGCAACCCCATAATGACCCCTTCACCTTGTTTATTTTCTGCCTTCATCTGATTTGGCTTGTCCAGAAGTGGGTTCTGTTCCCTCAGGTCTGCTGAGTGAGAAGTGTGGCACCTCCCTCATTCTCCTTGTGTACAGCACCTAACTGCATCCCCCTCTCTCCGGCCGGCTCAGTGTCTTACTCCCTGCCTCCCCATAGAGTACACCTTCCTTGTTTCTGCCTCAGCCAGTCACTTTTAGGTAGTCAGACTGGTCTTCCCGTCTTTCTCCTCCAGTCTACTGACGGGTTGACCTTCTTCCCCTTTCTAAACGCCAGTGTGATCCCACAAATCAAAACCACCACGACAAACCCTCCGTTTCAGCAGTTGCTGGCCTTGCTGATCTTCTGCTTCTTGGTCTGCATACGTGGAATTGGTGAAGATTGGAAAATCCCAAATATTCTGTGTGGTACAAGTATCTGGAAACATTTCTATGATGAAATATTTGTGATGAAATATTTTGCTCACCCTAATTTGTCACTTCTTACAAAATTTTTGGAGGGTGAACTTTTAGAAGTTTTATGAATTAGTTGTTTTTGTTTGTTTGTTTGACAGTTCTAATAACATCTTATAGCCAGCAACTTTAGAAAATGAGATTTTAGAAATAAAAGCTCAGATCTGATAAAAAAAGAAAATGAGGTTTTATGCATTGCTAAATATCCCTGTGCAAGGGAATGTAGGCAACGTACTTCAGAGTAACTAATGCTTTTGGTAATGATATTGTTCAATTTCTGTTGTTTATTGTTAAAAAAAAATGCAGTACTTCTCTAACCCTATAATTTTAATCAGACCCACTCAGTTATGTGAAATCATATGTATCCAAAATATACAAGATAACTTGGATTAATAACACATTGCCCTTTGCTGGCATAGTACATACGCATGGTTCTGTTAGTTAACTACAGAGGTATTATCTCCAGTTCAGAGATTTGGCACTGAGATTCTTATCCCAATAATTTGATTTGGTTTGATTTGGGACTTCAGAGAAGTTGTATAGCTCTGATGTAATGCTTTCCCTTTTGGTAAATTCAACACAACATAGGCCAGAGAACATGATATTATGGATTTGCAGATTGTTATATGTTATTTCAAAGTGCATGATTCCCCCCCCCCCCTTTTTTTTTCTCAAAGTGCATGATTTTTATTCCATGTTTTTAAGTTTTTCCTTTTGGAATACAGAATAATTGCAAAGGTACTTCAGAGTTCTTATATTTCCCCTATTGTAAACATCTTACATAATCATAATACAGATACAAAAATTAAGAAATTAACATTGGTACCTGCAGGAGGCAGAATTGCCAGATGGCCTCAAGGTTCCTGCCTGTTGGTATACATGTTTGGTGTCATCATCCCCTCTCCTTGAGTGTGGGTAGGACTTGTGGCTATGATGGGATAACATTCTGTGATTGTGGCACATTAGATGGCAGGAGGGATTTTGTAGGGGTGACATAGGTCCCTAATCAATTGACTTCAGTTATTCAAATGGGAGATTATTCTAGGTGGGCCTGACCTAATCAGATGAGCCCTAAGGACACTTAAAGCAGAAACACTAGAAGAAAGCCATCATCTCTGTTGTGAACAACCTGTGGAGGTGGCCATGTGACTAGGACCTAAAGGTGACCTCTAGGAGCTAAAACTAACAGCCAACAAGAATACAGAGACCTCAGTCCTACAGCCACAAGGAACTGAGTTCTGCCGACAGTGAGCTTGGAAGCGGACCCTGAGCTCTTGAGAACCACAGTGTATAGCACCTTGATTTCAGCCTTGCAAGATCCAGCTACATACACTGCACCTGGACTTCTGACCAACAGAAACTCGAAGATAATAAATCTGTGTTTAAAATTTTCCAAATAAAAGTGTTTTGCTTTGTGATAGTTTGTGATGTAGCAATAGAAAACAAATATAATGCCATACTGTTAACAAAAGGGTAGGCTTTGTTTGGATTTCATCAGTTTTCTGCTAATGTTCTTTTTCTGTTTTAGAATCTTATCCAAACATGTGATTCTTTAATGCTCTCATTCCTAACAAGTCAAGATGAAGTTCCTCCTAATGCAGTGATTCTCCACCTTCGGGCCCTTTAAATACAGTTTCTCATGTTGTGACCCAACCATAAAATTATTTTCGTTGCTACTTCATAACTGTAATGTGGCTACTGTTATAAATCATAATGTAAATACCTGATACGCAGGTCTTAGGCGACCCCTGTGAAAGGAGCGTTCGACTGCCAAAGGGGGTCTCGACCCTCAGGTTGAGAACCACTGACCTAACGTTTCATGATAAGCAACCAACTTTGTGCCAATCACATGTCTTGAAGGGGCTGCATCTCACTAAGTGGGGGCAGGGGGCATAATCTCAATATCCGAGTTCGTTGGTCACATTAGCATTGAGTGTGGCGTGATTTGCTCCAGGACATGGTGTTCTTTCATTGGTTAGGCCTCATCTTTGTCAAAATGTGTGTCATGCGAGGGCAGAGCTGCAATAGGGTGCTGGCAGTTTAAGAAATAGGCGCCTGGCTCTGTGGTCCTTTTTCCTCTTCTGGCCGCACAGGATCCAGCTGTCTGAGAAGCATGCAATTATGTGAAGAAATACCTCTTGCCGGTCTCATTCCTGGGCTCTGAGTTGTTGATTTGGGGCCTGGCAAGATACTTGCAAATGCGCAAACCGCCATATAATCTATGATCCTATCCTCAGTGCATTCACTTCACAGGTGACGGATGCACGAGGGGCTGTAGTTGCCATGGTGGGAATTTAGGCCTTGCTCCTGGTATGTTCATGCAGTCAGCAGGTTAGTCTTTTCAGGCATGGTCTATTGTCTTGCTTATGTCAGGGATCAAGGGTGGATTCGGGTACTGTTTTGGTGGAATGTATCCAAGAAATGCCCATCCGGTGCCCTGCCAGTCTCCATACCCCACTGTGGGGCTCTGAGAGGCTCTCCAGCGTGGGAATCAGAATGCCACTTGATTAGAATCTTCAGAGGCATCCAATGTCCTGGCACTGAGTCTGAATAAAGGACATTGGCTCCGGGTCACATGTCTGGACCAGTGCAGGCAGGTGTAACTGTGGAGGGAGATGGCAGAGCTCCCACAGGGGGCTTGTGTCCTTTTATCCACCCAACCACATGGAACCAGAGGTCATGAGTGGGATGGAGATAGCAGTAAAGCCTCATGTGCAAAGGCACTGAGGTATGAAATTGCTTTGTGGGGGTGTGTGAGAGTTTATGAAATTGGTCCGTATTTATAAAGAACTTTAAAATTAGAAGTGACGTCAGACTTGCATTTCTAAAATCACCTATTTTTTTTTCTATTACAAACATATCAGAAAACTACAAAGAAGGTGAGGCTGACTCTACAGCTGACGCCTGATCAGGAGGGGGTGGAGGGGGTGGAATTGAGAGGTCTGACCTGAGCGATCGCACGGGCCCTCAGGTAGCCGGTGCGTCCCCTCATGTGCACTAGGTGCCTTTTCTGTGCTGTCTCCAGGCCGGGACTGCAAACCCAGATGCCAGGGGCCTCTGGCGTGGAAGGTACACCCCTGGTCCAAACCCGAGGCTTAGGGAAGGCCTCATGGAAGCAATAACACAAGTGCAACTCTCTGGGACGGATAGGAAATTGCCAAATGAAAAAAAGAACCTAGTACCCTTGCCTCCACAACCCCAGTCAAACTTGATCTTTGCCAATTTATTTTTTTACCTCTTTACAGCCGTGTTTCATAGGGTCGTCTGCTCTCTTCTGGGAAGATGTCTGTTTGATACTAAAGTACACCATTGACGTTATATCGCAGGTGTATTTTGGTTATATAATTATTTGTGTGCCTGTGTAAAATTGTTCCATTTAAACCACCTTTTCTCTCTAATTTTATCTAGGAGCATGCTTAAATTAGAGTAAAATTTATTCTCCAAAGTCCAATTTTTAAGTTGATAGGTTTTGAAAAGTTAGGACTTTCAGTAATAGTTTTACAGTCCTGTGACATTCGCTTCTAGCAGAGACATTTTAGAATCGACATCTAACCCAGGTTGCCCCCTGGCTGCCTTTCACAGTCATCAGAGGCATTCTTCAGAAGTGCCCAGGAGGGAACCCCGCTCCCCAGAGAATCCACTTTCACTCTGCAGAGGAGCCTGGCCATCAGTACCATTTTTTAAAATATATATTTTATTGATTTTTACAGAGAGGAAGGAAGAGGGATAGAGAGCTAGAAACATCGATGGGAGAGAAACATTGATCAGCTGCCTCCTGCACGCACCCCACTGGGGTGTGCCTGCAACCAAGGTACATGCCCTTGACCGGAATCGAACCTGGGACCTTTCAGTCCGCAGGCCGATGCTCTATCCGTGGAGCCAAACCGGTCAGGGCCAACACCATTTTTTAAAAATACTTTTATTGATTTTAGAAAGAGGGAGAGGAAGAGAGAGAGAAAAACATCAGTGAGAGAAACTTCTACTGGCTGCCTCCTGCACGCCCTCTGCTGAGGATTGAGCCCACAGCCTAGGCAGGTGCCCCGACCTGGAATCGAACTGGCAACGACCTGGTGTATAGGATGATTCCCAGCCAACTAACCCACACTGGCTGGGCCATCAATACCATTTTTAAGCACCATAGAAAATTCTAGTGTGCAGCCAAGGTTTTGAACCCCTGGTTTAACCATAGCATTTATATCTATTTTAGGCAGACCCACCACAGCCTCCTGAGGAACACAGGGAAGGAAATCAGTACAAGAAACACTTCCTCCTAAATAGTGACTCATTAGAGTTCTTCCATGCTCCCCGCCAAGAGGACAGGAAGCTGGTGCAGGTGGGCTAGGTGAAGCCTGTCTAATGGAAGTCCGCGGGGGGGTGGGGGGATAAAGGTCGGCTTCCTGCAGAACAGCCCGATTGCCGCCCAAGGTGATATGAGCAGGAGGCCTGCATCACAAAGACCTTTCAAGTTGTGGTTTTCCGTTTCTTTGTTTTGTTTTGAGCAGCAGAACCATTTGTTTTAAAACAATTTTTTCTTGAAGCTCTAACCTTTATCCTCCAGCCACCACTCTCCTATGATGCCCTTCTTAAGGACACTAGGGTTTCTCAAAAAAATGGTTTAAAAGCCAAAGCATCACGTGCTAAAGCTACTTCAGTCTTTCTTTTTAAAAAAATATATTTTTATTAACCTTAGAGAGGAAGGGAGAGGGAGATAGAAACATCAAAGAGGAGAGAGAATCGTTGATTGGCCGCCTCCTGCACGCCCCAAAGCAGGGATTGAGCCTGCAACCAGCAGGACGTGTGCCCTGACCGACCGGGGATCGAACCTCAGCCTCCTCGACTTCTGGTTCATAGTTGACGCTCAATCACTGAGCCACGTCAGCTGGGTGATACTTCTGTCTTGAGGAGAAGCAAAAATAGCATCAAATTGAAATCAGCTGCCCCACAAGGAGCACTCAGACTGTGGCCTATTATTTCCTTCTGAGGTTTTCCCTCCAGTAGAGCCCTGAGTGTCTTTCCATCTCAGCAGTATGTGGCCCACCCCCACCCCGACCCCCACGCCCATCGGCTGGAGAACATTTTTCTCTTCTTAGCCTGGGTAACATTTTTAAACAGGAAATAGGTACTGAAAGCTAAATAAAATTTTGTTTTAGACATCAAAATGGAGTGCATCAGACTTACCCCTTCCTTCCTTCTTTATTTAAGAAGTACGAGCTGGCATCCCCGCAAAGACAAAATGATAGCTGTCACTGTCTGGTCTCGGCTGGGAGTTCCGTGTGTGGTAGAGCAGGCCTCCGTTAACGTCTTGTGTGTGCTGTGCAGGTTCACTCTTCGAACATGGGTGAAGCATCTCTTATCCCATGGAGTGCTTTCGGGTCGCAGGTACCCTGGGTTCCGGGGCTGGACCTCCGCTAGGCACTCAACAACAGCATGGCCTGTAGGCAGCTTCCCGGAGACTCCCTGACTTCATCTCAAAATGAGACAGTCATCGGCATCTCCCGGGTAGTTGGAGAAATTAGAGGAGACAGTTTATGTAACATGTTTAGAGGAGGGTCCGGCACATGGTAAGCTCAGTGGACGTCAGTTACTGTCATTATTCGGCGCCTCGGAATAAAATGCTTTCTGTTCTTAAGGAGTTTGTTGTCATCTAGGGGAGCTGAGCAGTTGGACGTTATTTGTTCAAGCTGTAAGTCTTCGCTGATAGCCTGCTCTGGCCCAGGGCCTGGGCTCTGCCAGGAAAGCGTTGGTTCCAGGGGGACAGACTCCTGGGGAGAATAGAAGCAGGTGGGGTGTGTTGGCATCAGGGAGATGCCTTGTGAGCTGAGGCCCTCAAAAGGGTCGGGGGGAAAGGGAGAGGGGAGGCATTTCAGACAGTTAGGCATCACCAAAGGTTCTGGGGTGTCAGAGTTCATGAAAGGAAACTCTACGAACGGATCAGTAGTGAGAGATGAGGCTGGAGAGGCAGCTCAGGCAGCGATGGAAGCTGATGCTGAGAGTGTCGGCCACTCTGTGGCTGAGGGGCAGCCATTCTCGGTGGCAGTACTTCGTGCCTCCCTGATAGTGCCTGCTGGTCTGTGTTCAGTAACCAGGAAGCCCCGTGCGTGTGTGGACACCACCGCCACAGAAACAGCCCATAATAGCAGGCTGCTCACACGGTATCTAAGCCCAGGGAGGAAGACCCTGCCAAGATTTGGCCAAGCGTACGCCTCCAGAGTGGTTGTCTCAGACTGAGCATCGACTATATGTCTAATCAGAGTAAAATATATAGTCTAGGACAGGGACCACCATCCATCTGTTTCCGAGGTAAGAGACTGTAAGAAATAAGCTTTGAGACAGCATGTTTGTAGGAGTGGAAAGAACTTAAACTTTTACTGAAGACGGGCGTATGGTAGATCCAAGCTCGTCTTGATACTGTGCTAAAGGAAAGCCACAGCATGTGAGGGTATGCTTTAAAGAAATAAAGGGAGACGGCAGTTACATCATCAGACTTGCCGCCTGCAGACAACTGGCCACAACTTGGGAACTAGTCACTGAACTAATGTAACAGATGCCATGTTCGCAAGGGACTCGGACAGGTGTCCCAATCTAACCAGTCTTTTCTACATTACTCAAGTGGCACCCAGCTCCCATTTGAACCCGCACACAATGGGGACCTCAGACTTCGTGGCTACGCCATTTCACCTCAGACAGCTGGCTTCTGGTCTTGCAGGTGGTTCTGCCTTTTGGAGACATTCAGGTGAGATCCTGTGTAACCCTCATCTGTGTGACAGCGTATCATTCTAGGACAGCTCTCCTGCTTGTGTTTTCTTTCTTTTTTTTTTAAATATATATATTTTAATAGGTTTTGATTGATTTTTAGAGAGAGAGGGCAACGGAGGGGGAGAGAGAGAAAAAAATATCGATGGGAAAGAAACAGCAACTAGATGCCCCCTGCCTGCCCCCTCCTGGGGATCAAGCCCAAAACCCGGGCATCTGCTCCGACCAAGAAATGGAACCCCTCACTTCTTAGTTCATGGGTCGACGCTCAACCACTGACGCACACCAGCTGAGCATTGTGTTGTCTTTTTCCTGAGTTGAACATCCTTGTGGAACGTGGTTTTTAAGTCTTTTCACCATCTTGATTGCTTGCCTCCATACATTAATTTTTCCCTACTCCTTTTAAGAGTGGATGTTTTAGCTCAGGCTGCTGTAACAAAAATATCAAACTGGATGGTTTGAACAATAAAAATGTATGCCTTATGATTTGGGAGGCTGGGGCGTCCAAGGTTAAGGCTCCAGCAGATTCTATGCCAAGTGAGACCCTACTTCCGAGTTCACAGACAGCCATCTATCTTTTCACTCTGTCCTGCTGTGGAGGGAGGAGCAAGGGAGCTCTTAGAGACGTTTTATCAGGGTACTGATTCAGTGGATGAGGCTGCACCCTCATGGTCTAATCCCCCCCCACAGACCCCACCTCCAAATATTATCACACTGGCTGTTAGGATTTCCACATAGGAATTTTAGGGGGACACAGATACTCAGTCTGTAGTAGTAGCATAAACCACTGAATGCATCATTCAACAAGTGGTCCGATGTGCCTTGATCTTCCTAAACCGTGTTTGCTACTGGGGCCTAAGGTCCTGCTTGCGATTTTGGTACCGAGCTTATTGAGTTTACCTGTCTTCTAAGACCTGTAGAGGTAGTTTAGTTTTGCTTCTTGATTGTTTTACTAGCATCTCCTATGTTTCTGCTGTTCTTCCTGTATTTGTACCTTTTTGTTTTTAATACCCCAAGTTCAGACCTTTTATTGATCTCTGTTTTATCTCTTCAGCTTGTAAAGATGGTCGAATCCTGATTCAGTGGGACAGGAAATTCACCCTCATCCCTGCCTTCTCCCAACAACATAGGTGCTAATCTTGCCTTCTGCACTACTGTCTAGACAAAGACCATGTTCATCAGACTGAGTGAAGAATGAGTCCCCTTCTCCAAGCCAGGCACTTGCCAGCATGCTTTGGACATGCTCATTCGTTCAATTGTTGCACCCCAACTGACCATCTAGTCTGAATGTCATGAGAATCTTCTCAGAGGCCTTAGTGAAGCCCAGTTTTCTATGATTTCTTCCTGAAAAGTTCACCAACAGTGAATCAGCAATAACATTTGCAAGTTGTTGGAAGTAAAGGATAAAACCAGATGACTTGAACTCATTTTGATCCAGCTCTTTTACAATCTTTTTATTCATCTTGGACTTTATCCCACCTTAGCAGTGTTCACTTATTCTGTCTGAAGAATTTTTGTTAAAGAAACCAACTATAAGTTCCATTGACTCCAAGTACCAGAAATACCCATTCCTCAATTTTGCTATTTAAAAACATGATCCTATATAATAAAAGCATAATATGCAAATCGACCAAATGGTGGAACAACCTTGGGTGGGGGGCGGGGCCGGTGAGTAAGCAATTAGGCCAGCCAAGGCATGTACCATCGAGCAGAGGGAGGGAACGGCTATGGGGGGTGGGGGGCGATGGGGGCACAGTCCCGATTGGCAGTCTGGTTGCCTCCTGCAGAAGGAAGCTGGACAGTAACGGCGAGGTGATGGGGGCAGCATCATCCCCTGATTGGCCCGGCTGGTGGCAGGGTGATGGAGGCGATGTCATCCCCTGATCACCCATCTGGTCACCTCTCGCAGAGGGATGCCAGACTGTGGCTTAAGCCATCAGTAGGACATCCCCTGAGGACTCCCAGACTGTGAGAGGGTACAGGCTAGACTGAGGGATCCCCCCACCCCCCAGTGCACGTAAAATTTGTGCACCGGGCCTCTAGTATTTTAATAAAAGAGCCCATCCCTAAAAAACTTAATTTTGTTGGATGTAAAATTTCTGAAATCCCGAGTTTGCATTTGTTTTGTTTTGTTTTGTTTTCAAATTGTAAAAGAAAGTTACAGAAGTAGTAGAAGTGAGCAGCTGGGTGGCATAGGCTCAAGAAACAAGTTACAGAAACAAAAGAAGGGCCCTTCAAGCTCGGGAGAGAGAACGGTGAAGGTAACACTCCTAGGAGAAAGAGGAGGGGAAAGGGAAAAGTTCGTGCCCCATGGAGGGAGCGTGCGCCTGGCCTTAGGATTCCTGACTGAACATACCTACCATCCTCTGTGCTTACTTTACGTGCTTTTTCCCCCAAAGTATTTGCCTTTGGTCCTGTGCCTGCCTGCCTTTTAGCATGGCTGTTTAAAAGCAAGACCCTCAGGTTTCCATAGCAACACTCACTTTTCTTCTCATTAGCATTTTTTGGGGATTGCCTGATCAAAGCTTCTAGACTTTATGAACACTCTTCTGTTTTAGAATTTCATGCCTAGAGCAGCGATTTCAACCAGCATGCCACAGGAATTTTAAAACATGCAATATCTGACTATTTTGTTCGGGGCTGTGACCTCTTTTCCCTTAGATTGTCAAAAAAATGACAGCAACCAACACAATAGTCATCTGGTATGAATGAATCAAAATTATATATATATATATATATATATATATATTTTTTTTTTTTTTTTTTTTTCTGTCAGATCAGCAAAACATATATTTTGGTGTGCCACAGAATTTTAGTAGTTAGTTTATGTGTGCCATGAGATGGAGAAGGTGACAGTCGCCGCCCTAGGGTCATGTCTGTGTTGTCTGAGAACTTCCAACCTAAGCTTTAGACTCATTGAGCAAATGACCAAAAGTGGTTGTCTCTACGCAAGAAACAGTAAGACTTCTCCCAGGCCTGAATCTGTATGTAAATGAAAAATGAGGGTCAGTCCCACCAATGCTGGGGGACTCCATGGCATCACCTGCCCTGGGGCAATGCCTGTGGGAACTGAGCTGTGGCCAGTAGGACTGATAGCGGAACAGTTGCGATTTGGCTGTGAGCTTTTGTGACTCCCTCTTTCTACATGTTCTTTGCGATTCTCAGTTCTCATCATGGAGACACCCCAGGGTGACAGTTCAAGTGTTACATAATTCAGTATTAGGACTGGCATAGCAGTTTATTTTTCATTCCTAAAGTAACATAAGGCAAGAAGCTACATAATGTTTTCATGCTTTTCCTAAGATAATGTCAATCTTAATTATTTTTAAAAGAGAAAGACATTTGAAAGTATGCTTA
>PVJC01027693.1:0-23095 GCA_004026665.1 Murina feae
CTCCCCCCATGAATGTTGGCATTACACATGACAGAACGTGGGGAGGGGGAGGGCGCTGTGAGGATGTCCATAAAACACTAAGAGGTGGAATAACAATCATAAATCCACCTTAGTCACTATTCTGAACCTCGTCTTTCCGAGTATTATCTTGACTCTTCACAAGATTCAGTTGCAGGTGAGAAAACTAGGCATCGGGAAAGTGAAGCAGAGAGACAGAGGCCACCGAGCAGGCAGGCAGGGCCCAGCCGTTCCATGGCTGAGGCGCTGCCAGCCAGCCAAGGAAGCTCAAGGATTACCTTTTACTGCGACAGGTTTGATTCACACCCTGTAGCTGCAGGAAGGTGGGCTATGTATTGGTTTGGGGAAGAAAGGGAAAAGGTGAAGAGGCGATTGGGGTTTACAGAATGGTCCGGCTTCAGACCCTGGTTCCCATGGACCTGCGGCATGCTCCCCCCTCCTATCGCTTTCCTTCCCCTCCGAGGATGGCAGATTCTCGTTCTCTCAGATTCCTTGCTACCTGTCAATAAGCATTGCTTCCTGTGTTCTGAAAGGCCTCTTTTGAAAGGTCTAAAAATATCAGAGAAGCAGTTTGATTAGCAGAGG
Organism: Murina feae; assembly: GCA_004026665.1. NCBI lineage: Eukaryota > Metazoa > Chordata > Mammalia > Chiroptera > Vespertilionidae > Murina > Murina feae. The sequence continues at coordinate 604 of PVJC01027693.1, forward strand.
ATAAAATCAGCTCATAAGCGATGGCAACATAGGCGACAGCCATGTGCTAATTGCCGTTGGGGCATTTTCTTCAAGGGCTCTTGGAAATGTAATGTTTTAGTCATGCTACCCTTTTGGCTGCCTTTTCCTGAATGCATAAGAAATGATCAGCGTGAGAGTCATCATCTCTGGAAATGTCAGTATTTAAATGTTGTAATCTTGATATTTGGGAGCTGATGCCTTCCCTCCCTAGTGGAACTGTGAAGAGAGAACATTTAATGAGCACTTACTATGTGCCAGGGGCTGTACTTGGCATTATCTCAGTGATCCTCCCAACAACCCTTTGGGGTAGGAACTCATTATTTCCATCTGGAAGATAAGGACACTGAGGCACAGAGAGTAGCTTGCCTGAGGTCACAGACATAGCAAGTGTTGGGATGATATGCATAGTTATGGAATGCCCAGCATGTTTGGGGGGTATACCTGGGATTAAAACATTTGTGGCTCTTGTCCAAATGGAATTTACAGTTAGCTGGGGGATGTGTTATTGCCTCGTTCTATGTGTAGAGATGTCCTCGAGAACACTGGGCTTCTACCTGCTGCCAGGCACTTTGCTAGGCTCTAGGGATACAATCATGAGAAGGCATGATGGTCCTCTTCCCCGAGGAGCTCCAAGTCTAGAGGTGGGGTCAGACAAAGAAATAGGTGACTATAATGCAGGGTAGTATTTGTGTGTGTGTGTGTGTGTGTGTGTGTGTGTTTAGAAAATCTGTTTAGAACTTGGATTCAGACTGAATCCATTTAACTAGATATTTGCCCAAATTACTCAACCCAATTAAGCTGTTTACAGTGATCAACATCTCAGCCAGAAACTCATTCCTTATTAGCTGGGCCTGTCTTCCTCTCCGTTTTATCCAGCAGGTCTTGACAGTGTACTGACCCACGATCAAAATATGCTTTTCTTTGAAATGTGACTTTGATTAGAAATGGCTTATAAATCTTCACTGAAATGAGCATAATTTAGAAAGATGAGTCTAAGCCGTGTATAGAGTTTCCTCCACCCCCACCCCATCCTTAGCTGTGTTTCTCTTTCAGAAAAGCTTGCAAGCATATTTTACCAAGAGCTCAAGAAAATCCAAACGTCCTTGTCTGTGGTCATGGACACAGTCACTTTCTTGTTTGCATTGCCTACAGCTAAAATTGCCAGTTTCTTCTTTCTGCCAGAGACTCTCAGATGTACACTTTAAAATCTCACCCAGAGATGCCCATTGAGAGAGAGAGAGAGAGACTTGTCTATTGCCCCTTTTTATTTCAGAGAGCCAGGCTAAGAGCATAGAGCAGCGGTTCTCAACCTGTGGGCCGCGACCCCTTTGGGGGTCGAACGACCCTTTCACAGGGGCCTCCTAAATACACCCTGCATATCAGATATTTACATTACGATTCATAATAGTAGCAAAATTACAGTTCTGAAGTAGCAATGAAAATAATTCTATGGTCGGGGGTCACCACAACATGAGGAACTGTATTAAAGGGTTGTCGCATTAGGAAGGTTGAGAACCACTGGCATAGAGGCTCTGTCTAGTTAGTTGGTCCTGGATTCAAGTCCCGTCTCTCTAACCTACTTCTCTGGGTTTCTCAGGGCAAGTTAAAAACAAACAAACCTCTCAAAGACTCAGTTTCCTTATCTCTATAAACAGGGGTAATGATAGCAACTGCCCCACAGGATTGTAAATCAGGGGAAAGACAACATCAAACTTTCATTGAAAGAGAATGGGTGGGAAGAAGGTCAGACTGAAGGTAAAGAGGGCAGTTAGGGACAGGTGGAATAGTCCAGGCTAGAGACGATGTGCCCTGGACCAGGAAGAAAGAAAGAAATGCAAAGCCTTTGAGAGAAGTAACACATTAGACCTTTCTAGTGATTGAACACTTTAGTGGGAATTCATGGAGGAAAGTCCTCCCTAATTTGACTCAGGATAGGTAAACTTTGGCAACTTTGTATATGGAGAGAAAGTATTAAAAGGTTGACCTGAAGCTCTAAGAGGGGGCATTTTGTCAGACATGGTATTAAGAAAGAAGTTTCTTGTGGGAGAACGGTAACATGCACAGATCCCCGATAAACGTTTCTTCCCAGGGTAGAAATTATATAACATACTAGAGGCCAAGCGCATGAAATAGCGCACGGGTAGGGTCCCTAGGCCTAGCCTGTGATCAGGACCATCTTCTGCCTGCTCACCAGTCCCCAGTCCTTCCCTGCCACCACCCACCCCCGTTCCCCGTTTGCCATCCTACGATCTAAGCCTGTGAGCTGGGAGGAGGGGCCAAGAGGTTGGCCGTTCCGTCCACTTGCCAGTCCCCAGACCCACCCCACTGCCACCCACCCTGGTTCCTCATTCATCATCCAGCGATCGGAGCCTGTGGACGGGGGGGAGGCAGGGAGGGACTGAAAGATGGTGAGGGCACCTCATAGTGACTGGTCGAGTGGTCATTCTGGTTGTTATACCGTTATGGTCACTGGGTTTTTATTATATAGGATATTTCCTGTTATGTCTCATTTGCCAGAATAGTGTCACCTGTTATATATAACTAGAGGCCCGGTGCATGAATTTGTGCAGTTGGGATCTGGCTGGCCCGCCCCATTCGGGGCTGATCAGGCCAGGTGGCCAGGGGGAGGGGCCGTGGGCAATTGGTGGGACGGCCCTGCCTGCTGGTTGAACTCTAGCTGAACTCCCAGTTGAGGGGCCAATTTGCATATTACCCTTTTATTATACAGGATGGACATATGTAATTCCTGTATATTTTTTGCCTTTCTTTTTGGTACTTCCTATTTTCTATCTTGATCCGTGGTTATTTATGAATTTTCTCTTCAATGGAATTGTGGGTTCCTTGGGAAAAGACCCCAGACATCCATCATGATATCTGTTCAATATAGATCTCAGAAGTGACCCTGACCGTGTACCAGGCTACCATGGGCATTATTTCCCCTGATTTCTGCCACTGAGCTACAGTCCACCATGGGCCCTGTAACTCCCCATTCCAGAAACCACCATAGCTATGTCCCCTTCCCACTCTGTGAACTCCAGAAACCCAAGGCCCTTCTAGCCTTGCAGATCACTGGGCGTGGCAAATCATCACGTGACTGAAAAAGACTACCGAGCACATACATTCCAATTTAGACAGAAATGCAGTGGATCAGAATGGAGCCCCGTAAGAAATGTTCTCACAGTCTGAAAACAGGAACTGAGGAGGGAAAATGCCACCATCTCATGACCGAAGGTATCCCATTACCGGCAATGATGGCTCTGCATTTAGCTGTCAGAAAGATCTCCGAGAGAAATATGTTGGTTTATTCAGGCTAAGAAGGGTTTAATTGGCTTCTGTCAGGTTTTATGAAAGTGCTACTTGCCACTGAACCCCACATGGATTCTGCAGCTTTTGAATTTAACAGCTGACAGCTGAGTCTTTGCAGGCTGTGGAAATGCTGAACGCAGGTCAAGAGTAGGTCTCTTCCTATAGTTGTGCAAAAGCTTGTCCATCCCAATTTCTTCAAGCGCCTCCCCCCGCCCCCCATCCATGCAGTGCAAACAGTGAAGGTCACAGGAACAAAGAGGGGGCCCCTTCCACAGCCTCAGCTCTTTCTTCATGTCATTTCCTGTGAGCATGTATGTTTCATAGCTTCCAGAAGCGGCTCCGGGGGGCTGTCCTTTTTTCACTGCAGTTTCCCCAGTAACTAAAATCAGGCTTGGCACGTTCCCGGAGCTCCGTAAATTCAGGGTGAGGCAGAAGGTTTACAGTTGTGTCTATACAAACAGTGTTTACTCTGGTACTATTATTTGTTCATTATTGTATTATTTTCCCCACGAACAACTGTAAACCCACTTTTGCTCCACTCTGTGTTAGTTGAATGAATGAACGTTCCCGTTGGGGCCTTCTGTAGTCTTCTCCCGGCCCACACGGCGCTCTGACTGGTACTGTGCCGTGTTTGTAAAGTACCGCGGTGGATCCCTCAGTGGCTGTCGTGTAGAGTAGAGAATGTCTCTCTTTTCCAGTTACTCTCTGTCACTGTCTTGCTTGGGACCCCCAATGTCTGAGTTCTTATCAAATCCTTTGTGCCAGTCTCTGCTGGTGGGTCAGTCTGACACTCTCCTTCCATACCTCCATGCCTGCCCCTTGCCTCTGCTGTCCACGGTCATGTCACATACCCACTGTCCCTGCCAGCCTTGCCATTAGAAGAGGCCCGTGTCACTATTCCGGCAAACGAGCCATCACAGGCAATGTGCTGCACAGGTTCCTCCAATGCCTCTGTGTGCTTCGCAAAAGGGACAAACATCGCTTTTACTCGTCATTCATTGGTTGCCTCTCACACATGCCCTGACCAGTGATCGAACCTGAAACCTGGGTATGTGCCCTGAGCGGGAACCGAACCCGTGACCCTTTGGTGCATGGGATGATGGCCAGCCAACGGAGCCCCCGTCCGGGGCAGGAAGCTCCTTTCTATCTGGGTTTTTAATGACAGAGAGATAGAAACTTCAGGTACCAAGAGACGGTGCTTGCATAAAGGATTCCATACCTTTATGGTTTTTGCCAAATTTCATTTCTGCATTTCCATTCTAGGATGGGCTCTTTTTTAAAAAAATATATTTTACTGATTTTTACAGAGAGGAAAGGAGAGGGATAGAGAGTTAGAAACATCGATGAAAGAGAAACATCGATCAGCTGCCTCCTGTACACCCCCTACTGGGGATGTGCCCGCAACCAAGGTACATGCCCTTGACCGGAATTGAACCTGGGACCCTTGAGTCCCCAGGCCGACGCTCTATCCACTGAGCCAAACCTGTTAGGGCTTTTTTTTTTTTTTTTTAAATACTTTTCCAAGGAGGGAAATGTGGGTCCATGTAGCCACGCATGCCCTGAGCCCTCCCTCCCCCATGGCATCCCCATTAGACATCTCTGCTCCCCCTGGGAAACAAAGGGAGAGGGAGCCCGGTATCCGTTAGGGAGCTGGAGCCCCACAGACGCATCCAGTAGGAGAAGACATTTGGGCAGAGCATTAGCATCCGTCGCTCATATTCCTTCCACAAGGCAGGGCGCCCTTGTTAAACAGCAGTGATGATGTTGCCACTTCCCCCTCTGGAGGAAGAGAGTGGCTCCCTCAGAGGGCGTCAGGACCCAGGCCGGGTTTTTCCCCAAGTGGCACCTGTTATGCTAATGGTTGGAGGTCTCATAGTAAGTGACATTCCTCCCCCGAGAAGCCAGATCTTTCCCCAAACAATTCTCGTGGACAGTTACCTGGCTACCTTGCATTTGTTCTTCTCCTTTTATATGTTAGCCCCTTCCACCCAACAAACAGACTACTGGAAGCCCCGGGCTGTGCATCAGGCCTTCTCTTTCTATCCCCCGTGGCGCATGCTCGCTGTCACTGAGTAGCACGGCGAAGCAGGGAGGGTTTGAGTTCTGGAGCCGGACGGAATGGAGCTCAAGTCCCTGCCTGTCCCTTGCTGGCAGGTGAGCTTGGGTCAGGGGCCTGTCTCCCCTGAACCCGGAGTTGCCATCTCTCTCATTCGGAGGTGACAGTTCATTCCTCAGGTATTGTAGGTGGTTCTGAAATATCACACGTGAAGACCTGCTCAGGGCCTGGCACGTGGTGAACACTCATACACGTCAGCTGTCATCCTCACTATCACCACCACTATAATTACCGGTTTGATTTGCAACAGAAGTCAATCCTAATCTACGTATTTCCCTGTGGCTTGTCAGTTTCTAGTTAGCCCGGTTTCGATTAATAAGTGCTTTATAGTAGTTCAAAGAGTTGACATTTTTAAAGGCACGAGCCTCCAGATATGCATGGGAACACCTGGAGGTCTTCATAGTTCCCTAGAACAGCTCTCAACCTTCTGGCCCTTTAAATACAGGTCCTCATGTGGTGACCCAACCATAAAATTATTTTCGTGGCTACTTCATCACTGTAATGTTACTATGTTATGAATCGTAATGTAAATGTCTGATATGCAGGATGGTCTTAGGCGACCCCTGTGAAAGGGTCGTTCAACCGCCAAAGGGGTCACGACCCACAGGTTGAGAACCGCTGCCCTAGAACATGGTGCGGAGGCAGCAGGATTTCAACGAGTCCTTGGCATCTGAGGTCCTAGTTTATCCAACAGTTCCTTAGGGGCCTTCTCCTCCTCCCTGACCTCCACCCTCATCCCAAGAGAAGGGTATCATTCCAACCTCTATGTCTTCCTCTACTTCTTCTCAGATGGACAGCTCTATTGCACTTACTTGAATGCATGGCTTCTTCCGTTCTCTTATCTCTCTCACTTGGGCGCGCACACACACATGAGTCTGTTAGCTGTCCCTCTCTGAGTTCTCACAGCACCCAATGATACATCCCAAGCACATCATTAATCACCCAGCATTATAATTACCTGCTTTATTACCTCTTTTACTCCCCATCCCAAACATGCACACTATAGATTATGAAATTTTTAAAGACAGATCTCATTTGTTATAAGAGCGCGGTAGCAAGGGTTCATAAATGTTGGCCAAATGAATGCAAATGCAATGTAACTGACATCTAGGGCATGCTTGCTCTGTGTCAGGAGCTGTCCTAGGAGCTTTGGGCTCCTCAGTTCATGCTCACAGCAATCCTACAAGGAGGCACCGGGATATACCCATTTTACAGATGGCAACACTGAAGCAGAGAAGAGCTGAAATTTGCCTAAGGTCACAGGGCTGCTAAAAAGCAGATTCAGGGTTCAAACCCAGGCTCTTTGGGTCCATTGCTCATGCTCTCACACTCACCTTGCTCCTCATCCTCTCCCTCATTCCCCTCTCCCCACTGCTGAGCCGGGAAGTTTAGTCCCAGAAGGGGCTGCTGTGGATGAAACTCATTTCTGTGCAGGAAGACCACATCTTGCAGAGTGAGCTCACTGTTCATTCTTAGAAGCCAGAGGCTCGGGGACACTTGGGTCCCCTGTAAGCCTGGCTGAATTGTAAGCTTGCTTTTGTGCACTGACTCCCCTCCCTCCTCCCCCCCTCCCCCAGGATTTTGGATGAACCACAGTGGGCCAGTGTGGCCTTTGACCCTTTCACCTACTGTTCACCTACCTTGGCCAATCAATGGTGATATCAGGGTTTGTGGATACAATAAAACACACTTAATGAATACATAACTGGTCTATCCAGTTAGGATCATTTAAAAGCAGAAACAATTGACTCTGGTCATTAAATCAACAGTATTTCATGTCACTTATACACATTATCAACTGATAGTGTCATGCTAAACACTTGCCATGCTAAACACTTAATCCTCACACTGTTTCTGCCGAGTCGATGTTCCTGTACTCACTTCGCAAACACGGAAATAACGGCTCAGGGATGCTAACAACTTGTCTAATGTCAAAAACAGGTCAAGAGCAAAGTCAGGCTTCAGAACCCAAAGTTTGGCGTTCCGTGCTCTGCCCATAAGAGAGAGGATGCACCAGTATCTGGAGCCAGCAGCACTCTGAAAGTACTCTCTGCGACGCCAGACCTACAGTCCATCTTATTGTTTTCTTATGTTCTGCAGTGTCACCACAGGTTTATCCCATCGTTTTGGAATTATTGGCTAATGGGATGGCCTAGCTCACCATTCTGGCTGCCATTGTCATTCTTTGTGAGAAACCAACCGTTGATAGCAACAGGGATGTGTGTCTACCCTTCAGTTACACCAGGACTCTCCTCTCTTCCCCGTCCCTTGTTGGTTGGAGGCTAATTCCTATTTCACTTGGTGTTGAAAACATGTTTGGTTTCGGCAGAGTGGGGAGACTTACCTGTGATGGGGGATCTAAGGCACTAAAGGTCCGGAGGGCCCCTGTGTTGGGGGAACTCCGAATCTTCTTGGGGGCTGGTGTCTTGGTCATCTTGGAAATCCTTCAGGTTTAGTCTGTGTCCCCAAGGGAGAGATTTTCCAGAATCTTCTACCTCTACAGCCACCGGTGTGAGCAGCTCAAGTGCCAATTAGAGGCTCCAAAGAGGTTTCGGACTCATGACTAATAGAAAGCAAGTCAGGTGGGTTCCCACCAATAGGGTAAGGAAGTCCAGGTGGAGCAGATAAGGAAAGTCTGCAATTATTCACTTTTTAGAAAGTTAAAAACTTTTAGGAGCTCTCCACCCTCTTTGAAAGGGTGTATCTTTCTCTCTTATAAACAAAAAATAAAACATTAACTAAAAAAATAGAACTCCACTGACAAGTTTGAGGGGGGCCCATGGAGGGGCCTCCAGATCCCTATTTTAAGGCGGCTCCATGTGCCGCTCAGGTTCCCATTACAGGCAGAGAAAACGGCTGAAAACCGCTGGGCTGGGCCTCTCGGTTGCCTAGCAATGAGACGCCGTTGAGTTGAGGGCTTCCTCATTGGCTGGGATTGGTGGGGGCGTGGTTTCGAACTCCGGGGCAGGGATGATGGCTGGGAGCAAGTGGCTGGCCAGGAAGCCACATAATCCAAACTCTGGTTTCTCCTCTTAGGCCTTAGAACCTCGACCCTTTCTAACTACAAGGACTTATTCTTTTCGACTCTGTTCTGTCCTGCCACTAACCCATTAGTGATTCCTTGTGTCTTGGGTTGGGTAGCTCGGTGTGTGCCTTTAGCTTCACAATTACCTTAACCTGAGGGGCCTATTTCTCCTCTTTATTCACCCAACAAACTCCTACTCATTCTCCAAAGCCTAAACACACACATATATACACACATACAGTGTGTGTGCATGACATTCATTGAGTGCTCAGAATGTCCTAAATTCTGCTCTGATTTACATATATTAACTCACCCTCACAAAACGTCTTTAAGGAAGGTATTGTGTGACTCTGTTTTATAGACTGGAGAACTGAGGCACAGGGAGATTGAATGACGTGCTAAAGGTCTCACACAAAGTGCCCAAGCTGGGAGTCAGAGCCAGACTGTTTGATTTCTAAAACCCAAGCTCTTAACTGACTAACTGCAGGACTCCGGATAAGATGCCTAATTTTGCTGAGGCTCAGCTTCCATACTTTTAATGGGGAAAATGACTTTACCCCAGGCTGGTGAGGATTAAAACAGATGATGTATGCAGAGGCTGAGCACACGGGGGTCCTAGTTAAGTGGCAACTATCATTATCTTCTGACTCCCTCCCCAGGAAGAAGCCATCATTTTTACGGTGCAGTGTTCATTTCACAGCAGATATTAATACTAATATTTATTGATCACTCGTTCTGTGCCAGGCGCTCTACTAAGCACTTTACGTACATTAATTTATTTAATTCTTCCAATAACCCTGTGGGGTAGTTTGCCAGCTTGCAGAAGATTTATTACATGTGCTCTGATTTGCATGCTTTATCCTTGACATTATTTTACACTGAATCAATCTGACTCATATTTTATCTCTCCACCTTGAACTGCTGAGGATTATGATGTCATCATGGCTGCATGGTGACTTCACCTTCCGTTAGAAGGCCATCTGGTGCAAGATGACCCTCCACGGAATACAAAATACTGATCCACACCGCTCCCAAGGCGGATGCTTTGTCTGAAGACTTTGTCTGAAGACTGAGTCTGATCTTCTTTCCCTGGGAAGTTTTGCTCCTGCTTCCTCCTGGGGCAGCGTTAGCGATCAGTAGGAGCTCTCAGGAGGATGCAGGTACATGGACTCACATTCAGAAGATGGGGCTGGGGCGGGAAAGGGTAAGAAAACAAGACAGAACAAGGCATGTTTAGCCCCAGCAGAACAAAGGGCTATATTCACGTGGCTTTAAGGGACAGGCTTGGGGAAGAGAGACTCAACCAGTTCCATAGGAGCCCACAGAATAGGAAGAGGGTTTGGCTCAACATGAGGAAATCCACAGCAGAGGATTGTTTTCAAAGGCATGAGCTCTGGAATCAGGCTGACTGGGCCCCTGAGCAGCCTCACTGATAATCTCAGAGGACTAACATGGGTAACCCACAATTAGCACAACGCCTAACAAAAAGGGAGCCCTTAATACATGTCCACTCTCATTTCCTTGTTATTAATACCCACTCTGTTCTGTCCTTCCACCAACTCATTAGTGATTCCTTATGTCTTGGGTTGTGTAGCTCAGTGTGTGCCTTAAGCCTCACAATTACCTTAACCTGAGGGGCCTATTGAGAACTAGAAGTAGAAAGAGCTCTGGAATAAAAAAGACCTGTGTTCAAATCCTGCCTCTATCACTTAGTGATAATGAGATCTTGGCCAAGTCACTTCACCTCTCCGAGCCTCAGTGCATCATGGATATAAGGAGTGATGGTTATGTTCGCCTTAGAGAGTTGGAAGGACGAGGTAAAAGGATGAATGTATACAGCACAGTGCCCAGTTAGGGCTCAGGGCATGCTGTTTCCTCTCTCTGTTCATGAAGGGACCTGTTCCACAGGGAGAAAATGAGCTTCCTAGCCTAGAGGTGTTCCACCAAATAAAGTCACATTCTGACCTCCTGGAGGTTAGGACCTCAACCTATAAATTTGGGAGGGACACAGACCAACCCATAACACTGAGCTAATGGCACACACAGTGTTGGATACATGTTGCTATGTGTCCCTCAGAGATTTCCAACACCCCCAATCTTCTGTGAAATTCTGTGGCATTGTGGGGTATCTTGATGCATAGTTTGGGAACCATGGGGCTATAAGAATGTTTTCTGTCTTTGAGCTGAGCAGCCTGGATGTGCAAGAAGTTAAAACCCATAGGAAGAGACATGCAGTAAAGACAAATGGATAGATTTCTCACCTCCTCACCTGTCAGGTAGCACATTTTTGGAGCATGTTATGCACGCCTCCAGATGTCCCCTTCAAGACTGACTTAGGGGCAGCCCTAGTGCCTGCTCACCAATGACCCAGCTTTGGGTTCTTCCCTTTCCCTATTTCACCTCCCTAGGCCACTCTGGACCTCCCAAAGAAACCACTTAAGTCCAAATTCTTGTTCCTGGGTCTGCTTCTGGGGAGATCCCGAGAGTGGTGCTGCATGGGATAACTCGGGAGTTTCCCCTTCCCTCATCTGCATGGACTTGCCACCTCCTTTGGTGACCATGCCCCACGGTCGCCATCTTGCTGTTGCTCTCATGGATATCTCGAGGAGCTGCATGATACTCTCCACATTTCTTCAACACCGAAAGGACAGCATGTCTGCTATGCAAACACATCTCTCAACAGCGAAATATTTGACAACCAAAGAGACGACGTGATTGTTTAATTCTTAATTCCTGGTTGATTTATGCAAAATATAGACTGAGAGACATGAAGTGACAGGCATCCTCTCCTCCCACTTTGCCAAAAGGCAAGGTTTTAGAAAGAGATGTGTCGAGTAGAAGAAAATGTTTGGAATGTGATAGCTGAAGTGAAATATCAGAATCTGCTCAGTGCTCGAGTTTCCGTCAGTAATACATATGTTTGGCATTTAAAACCTATTGGAAAAGTCATCATTTTAAAATATATCTTTAAAGTACGTTTTCTGTGTGGCATTTGGCCCCCAGAGCACTCCTTCTGGGTATTTTGACTGAGATGTCAGCATTGGGTTATAAATTATGGACCCAGGGCAAGAGTGAAGCTTGGGGCGCCCCTGGCCCCTGGAAGCTGGCAGTCTATTGCTGAATTGCTGCCCAGATAAAGTAACGCTGGGTACAGTGTATTGGCACCACCTGCGCGTGTTCCCGTACCTTCCCCAATGAAAGGGTTACTGCTTGCTTCCTGTCCTCTTGGGGGCTCTGTGGTTCCATCTCACATTCCTACCCCGTTCTCCAAACCACACCCCAAAATGGGGAGGTGCATTGGGATTTGTGTAAACAAAGGGAGTTATGTTATGTTAGGAAATGTTAACCTCCTGCGCCCTCCTCTTTCCCTTTACTGGGGTCCAGGAGGGAACGGGGCTTCCAGGAATGTTCTTAGTGAATTTCCTCCACTGGAAACCTAGATTGTGGCCCAAGCAGTTTTCATCGACGGTGCTTTCCATTGTCACGTGCTCTGTGTCACAGCATGCTGAGCTGCAGGGCAGACTGGAACTACGGAATTATTCATCCCATTTTACACAGGCGGGAACTGAAGCTCTTGGGTTTAGTGCTTCGTTAGTGGCGGAGCTTGCCCGAGAACCCAGGCTTTATGATTCCAGAACGAGCGATGTATTTCAGCACTCTGTCCTGCTGTCCTCATGGTCTTTCACTTCCAGGTGTGTGTGTGTGCTCGTGCTGAGTTAAGCAGAACGACCTGGGGTTCTCTCTGCAAACCCTGCTGAGACAACGGGGATTTCCAAGCTACCTGGGAGATGTTGACTTCTCCAGCCTTTGGCGGGGTGGGATGGGGGAGCACTTGCTTGAACATCCACATAAAACATCTCAGTTCCCCATCCCAGGCAGGAAAACACGGCCCTGCCAGGAATTCCCATGGATTTCCAACTTGCTCATAATTTCCTGTTCAGCACACGCTCTAGCTTGCTTCCCACCGGGTAGAATCATGTCTCCCCAAAAGACAGGTTCAAGTCCTAAACTCTGCTGCCTGTGAATGTGACCTCATCTGGGCAGAGTTTTTGCCGCTGTAATCAAGTTAGGGTGAAGTCATCCTGAATTAGGGCGGGCCTCGTCCCATGACTGCTGTCCTTAAGAGATGACTGACATTTGGACACAGACACAGAACACACAAAGAGAACACCGTGTGACCACGGAGGAAGGGATTGGCGTGATGCATCTACATGCCAAGGAATGCCAGCGAGTGCCAGCAACAACCGGAAGCAGGAGAGAGGTGAGAAACCAGGGCCTTCAGAGAGAGCAGGGCCCTGACAATTTAGGACTTCTAGCTCCAAAACTATAAGGAAATCCATTTCTGTTGTTTTCATCCTCCCCTCCCCCCTCCCTGCCCCCAGTCAGTGGTAATTTGTTACAGCAGCGCCAGGAAACAAACACGCAACCCATCCTGCTCCAGCTCCATTTCCCTCTCCACGCACCTGGGATCCTAGAAGAAGGCCGCACACCTCTGCAGGGTCGGCAGCTTAAAATTACACATTAGGCATCAGTGAATTTTCAATTAAGTAAAAGTCAAGTTCCCGGGTGACTCTGACGCACAGGTAGGAACCCCTGCCACACACCTGTTTGTATGCTGCTTTTTCACGTCATAAGCATCCTTCCACTTCTGTAGGTGCATATTTTTAAACATGGTTTTTAAACGAGTGCTCGCTAGAATGGAGTTCCAGTTTTACGGCTTCCCAATAGTTTGTCCAACCAATTCCTTCGTTTTGAACAGGACCCCATGTATTCTAATCCTGCAGTTGGGTGGTTTCCTTTGGGTGGGAGGATGTTTTGTTGGATGCAAAGACCTGAAACCAACATTAACTGGTTAGCCACCTCTCCACCTCGTGTCCGGACACACAGCCAAGGCCTCCTGAGTGGACACGGAGGACACTGCCTGTCCAGAACCTGCATTTCCACTGGGGAAGGAGTCCTAACCTGCTCAGACCACAGCGGTGAGCTTATCACCATGCCCCGCCAATGGAGAACCCCATCCCTCCGGGTCTCGGCGATTGGCCGAGGTAAGCACGTCAGTCAAAGTAAGCCAATCAGAACTGCTTTAGGGAAAGGGGTCTTCCTTTCAGGTCCTGGGATCAGAAGAGCATGACCTGGGCTCTGTCCGGGACACTGCTTATGTTACAAGGAAGTCTTTCTGTAAGAGAAGAAGACGAGGTCATGCAGAGAAGCAGATTGAAAGAGAGACAGACTGGGTTCTGATGGAATGTGTCTGTGTGCCTGGACCCAGGTGGGCTCGAGGCCAGCACCATCCAAAACCCATTTACCTGAGCCCACGAATAACATTGCATCGCTGTGGGTGTGGTCGTTGTTACTGTTTAGAAGTTGATTTGAGCTCATTTTGTCATCTGCACTGAAGAGTTAGTTCACCAGTTTCCTTCTTTCCCGCCTGAAGGGTTATTTCCTGTCCCCATCTCCCCAAATCTCCTCTCACACAAGAGGTGGGCCATTCTTGACGGCAGGACCATGAGACTTGGGCTTGAAGATGAGTTCAGCTGGGAGGCAGTGGGGAGCAGGGGGAGAAGTAGGTTGTAAATAAGTCTTACTAGTACCTTCAAATCAAATAGCGATTAATCGGGGCAGGCTGGTGTGGCTCAGTGGTTGAGCGTCGGCCTATGAACCAGGAGGTCACAGTTTGATTCCTGGTCAGGGCACATGCCCGGGTTGTGGGTTTGATACCAAGTAAGGGGAGTGCAGGGGGCAGCAGATCAATGATTCTCTTGCACTATGGATGTTTCTAGCTCTCTCCCTCTTCCGTTCTCTCTGAAACCGATAAAAATATTTTTAAAATCAATTAATCAGGAATTGGTGAAATTAACAATGTTACCGTCTCCATTGTTAAAAAGAAAAGAAAGAATGAGGAGGTTCACACGGAGACGGTCAAAGGGGGTCGCTGAAGAGCGCTTGGTTACAGGTACAGGCAAATCCATGGAACCCAGCGGGGGTGGGAGACACTGCGAGGCAGGCGAGAGTGGGAGCTGGGACCAACTCCAGACCTGAAGGGGCAAAGGGGGAGCCGTGAGCAGAATGAGAAGGGCCTGTACAGAGGGCCGCCCAACGACAGAGAGGTACCTTCTGAAGAGGGAAGCAGCCAACCGCAGCAGCCTGACCCAGAGGGCGCAGAGGGACAGACACCTAGAGCCCACTTCCCTCTGCCTTCTTCCCCATTGCCAGTGCCTCCAGTCCCGTGGGCAAGGCCGCACTCGAGGCCACGGGGCCAAGGAGCCCGAGGATGCAGTCCGTACAGGCCACCCTCTAGGAGCACGGAGCACGTGGAAAGGTGTGGGGAACGGAGTGGACAGAGGTTGTGCAAACAGAAAGCGTCCATAATATATGTGGAACATATAAATCTTCCACATATATTCAGTTTACAAAGTGGAAGAGGTGAAAGCAAGGTACATCATGTGCTAACTTTTTATTAAAGAGAAAGGGGAGGGTGGGGGGGGGAGAGAGAGAGAGAGAGAGAGAGAGAGAGAGAGACCCCCGAAGGAAGTTGTGCCAGTGGCCACCTTGCAGTGGGGGACCAGTAGCACTGGGGAATTAGAACAGGAGAGTGTATGAGTCAGGGCCCAGAAGGACACAGGTGGCTGACTCAGATCGCGGTGGCATGAGAAGGGGCCATTACACAGGTGTGGGGAGAGTGGGACAGATGACAAAGTGCAAACTAAGGGCTGTGACCATTTCTATGGACCGAGGGAAGGGAGTGGGTACCATCCCCGGAGGACAAAGATCACATCTTGAAAGCACCCTTGAGAGGACCCGGGTTTGTAATTGCGAGAGCCAGCCTGTCTGAGGCCACCTGACGGGAAGGAAGAACACACCCTGGCTCTTTGCTCTGCCAACGCCTCCGGTTGGCTCGACCCACCTACAAGCCAGACACCATGGAAGCCTGTTGGTGCCATAAAGGTACAAAGTGGATAGGAGGAGGTAGGCAAGCAGATCTCCAGCATGAAGTGTAACTGTCTTTTCCCTGGATGGCCTTTTGTGCTGTTTGACATTTTTTTCTAACTCATTTGCATGTATTACTTTAAGAATATCCAAGCAGAAGTCAACGTCAGTTCTTCCCCCATTTTGCACATAGAAGCAAAGAGAAAAGTGTTTTCCTCTGAAAAGAACAAAGCTTGAGCGTTCTCTGTGGGGGCAGTAGATCATTGCGGAGACAAGGTTGAAATGTCCATTTATTTGTGGTTATCTGACCCCAAAAGCACTTCTTCCCCAGCCTGCGAGTCTCCCCGCTCTTCTGAAAAGTGACAGCTGAGATTTAGTTCACCAGTATTGTCTCCTCTTTCTCTCCCTCCTTTCTCTCCTACCAACCCCCTCCACTCCCCCCTGTAATTTCTTTGTGTAACTTATCATTTTCAACTCACAATTCAGCTAACCATTTGGGAGGTAGTCTTCCCACTGTTGCCTTCTTTCAGGCATCATTGTTTAGACAGTCTGGATGGGGTGGCCCCATTTTTCACTTTCCTGACAATATCTCCCTGGAAGAGACTCCCTCCGCCTCCTCTCTTTCGCTTTGTCCTCTGCATCGTGTTCAAGGACAGCCTCAGAAACACAATGGATTCCTGCCTGCGTTCACCCGACTCCTGCCACTTTGCTAGAAACTGTCTTTCTTTCCTTTAGGTCAGTGACACTTCTTTCTCCATCACATATGCCCTTTCAAACAGGTGTTGAGGTATGTGACATTTGGAATATATAATAGCTACAGCCTAGCAGATACCTTCCAAAGACAGTAGCTAAGAGAAGAAAAGGAACTCACTGATGAGGAAAATCCATTCAGAGAATTAGCATATCCTGCCAACCCTAGCCCCCACCAGCCCCACCCCTTACTATGTTTTCTGATTTTCCAAGTTTTGTTTGCAAACTTCTTTCTCCCACTATAGAATCAAAAAATTAAAATCAGCCAAAACAGCATATATTCATATATTTAGGTATAATTTTTAAAGATATTTTTAGAGGGTTTTTAGGGGTGTACTTACCTTTCCAAATAAAAGCTGGAAGAAATCTTTGACTATCAAAGTGACACATCTGTTTTTTAAAAATATATATATTTTATTGATTTTTTACAGAGAGGAAGGGAGAGGGATAGAGAGTTAGAAACATCTATCAGCTGCCTCCTGTACACCTCCCACCAGGGATGTGCCTGCAACCAAGGTACATGCCCTTGACTGGGACCTTTCAGTCCGCAGGCCGATGCTCTATCCACTGAGCCAAACCGGTTAGGGTGACACATCTGTTTTTAAAAATTAGATTAACAAGCCCTAACCGGTTTGGCTCAGTGGACAGAGTGTCAGCCTGTAGACTCAAGGGTCCCAGGTTCGATTCCGATCAAGGGCATGTACCTTGGTTGCAGGCACATCCCCAGTGGGAAGTGTGCAGGAGGCAGCTGATCGATGTTTCTAACTCTCTATCCTTCTCCCTTCCTCTCTGTAAAAAATCAATAAAATATATTTTTAAAAATTAGATTAACATAAAAAATATACACATGAAAATAAAAAACACCACAGTCTCTCCACACAGGGATAATAGTTTAGCCTTTTGGTATACACAGTTCCATAATTTTTCCAGATACAACAATAGCGTATACCTTCTGTGATTTGACAAAAATTAGATCACAGTAAATATACTAATTTTTAACTTGCTGACATCTCTCCCTGTTAGCGAGTGCTGATTTTCACCCTGAGCGTTCCCATTTCTGACCCCACAGTGAAAAATACATTTTAAACTCGGATCCAGTACAGCGTCGTACAGTACCTCTAGATTTATAAATGAAATGAAAGTTTCACGAACCACTACTCACCTCTATTATGAATGATGTACTCTGTTATTTCCTGTTCGCTTTCATTTTTTAAAAACGCTGGTTATGACTACATAAATTGATTTCAGGGCCCACTAATGGGTTGTGACTTGCATTTTGAAAAACAGTCTCCTAGGCCCCAATTTTAGTGGCTTTATTGTGTTTTGAACTCCAGAGTTTTAATGTGGCAGGAACCAGAGAGGAGGCCTTGCCCAGCCGCTCCGCTTTATATGCAGAGGAGTGAAGATGGTGTTTTGTCAGTAGCTGGTACAGGAACTCCTCGAGGGAAGGAAGGGAAAGGAAGGGGATGTCCTCCGGGAAAATACCTTTATAACTGCTGTGGGGGTTGGTGCTGCAGTGGGTGTCGCTGAACCACTGTGCCCAAGGAATGAATAGGAGTTTGGAACAGAGCACGTGAGCATGCAGCAGAGGGGGCAGGACTTGAGTCAACCAAACAAAGCACTTCTAAAAACATGCATATCTACTCTTCATATTGTTTGTGTTGCTAGGCTGTAGGTTCATCTAGCCTCTCAAGGTTTAATATTAGGCCTCTTTCAAGAGCAAGTGAGACAAGTAAAACTCAAAGTGGATTCAGAAAATGTAAGTTAGGAGTGTTTATTTGCTTATGAAATTAAATACACCAGGCACGACTGGGTCCAGGGCCTTAAATGATGTCACTGACACTTTATACCTTCTTCTTCTTTTTCTTCTTCTTTTTTTTGTTCATTCTTATGTATTGATTCTCAATAGTTTTTCCAAAAAAAAAAAGACTCAGGATGAATTCTCATATGATTGCCTGGGATCATAGGACTTCTTTGAACCAATCACTGTGGCTGGAGGGATGGAATGCTCTGATTGGCCAGGACTGGGTCACGTGCTCACCCCTGGAACCAAAGGTGGCATCACGGTGGCACGCACTTGGTTTGAGATGGAGGAGAGGCTTTTCTGGAATGTGAGGTTCACATGGGGAGACAGTGATGGGCAGCAAACACAAGATACCTGTTCATTCACATGATACCTCATGCGAGTGGTTAGCTTGGTGAAGGTTGAGGAAGGAGCTGAATTCCTCACCTGCCTGCCCCACAGTTGAAAGGGACCCCGTTCATGATGATCCCTAAATGGAACTAACACCCCAGAAATTCAGAAATCTTGGGGAGGGCATTAGATTTCCTATAATTTGTACTAACGGTACCTGTATCGGGTCTCGTCTGGACTTTAAAGGAAGAGAATCCCCGTGGGCATTTGGGTTCCATAAATGGGGAAATTGAGGCCCAGAGAGGTCCAGAGACCTGCCTAAAGTCACACAGCTAATTTTTATTAGGGCCTGGGCTGGGCACCATCTCCTACCAGGCTCAGTGGTCGTTCCCTCCACATGGCTCCTGCAGCATTCCCTCTTTTCTGCTGCTTCCTTCAGACCCAGAAAAGTCCCAGAAGCTTATTCAGCCACCGCCCCCTCTCCCTTCCCCCAGCCTCCCCATAGCTGTGTTGTGAGCCCTGCCCAGGCCTTGGGGCTGTCTGGGGGCTGGCTTAGAGCAAGAAGGAGGAGCTGGCTTGGGAGGGAGGAAGCAGTCTTCACCCTCTTTAGGACATTGGGAGCTCAGGTGCGTCCGGAAGCGAGGCCCAGGAGGCGGAGCAAACCCACCGAGCAGCCTCAGTGGAACAAGCAGGAATGACCGAGAAGGACAAACAGCTAAAGAAGAGGACGGACATGTTACTGTGCACCCTGTTCACCAGGTAGTTTGAATATATTATTTTTAGAAAACAGAAAATGAAGAGAAGCGAGTGACAATCATTAGGGGCCCGCCTGCGAAGGGCCTTGAATTTGGCCGAGTGAGTGAATGAGTGAGTGCATGAATTCATATGTATTCGTTCCCTCGGGCAACAGTAACAAGGCATCATGAACTGGGTGGCTTACACAATGGGAATTTGTTACACGGTTCTCGAGGCTAGGAGTTCGAGATCATGGAGTTGGCACGTTGGTTCCTTCTGAGGGCCGGGAGAGTCTGTTCCATGCCTCTCTCCCAGCGTCGGAGGTTTACAGGCGATCTTTGAGGTTCCTTGTTGTACAAATCAAAACATTGATAGTCGCCGTCATCTTCCCAGGGCATTCCGCCTGGGTGCGTCTGTGTCCAAATTTCCCCTTTTTTATAAAAAGGACTGACCCGTTGGACGAAGGGCCCGCCGACTCCAGCACAACCTCATCTTAACTGATTGCACCTGCTACAGCCCTAGTTCCAATAAGGTCACGTGCTGAGATCCTGGAGGTTAAGACGCAATTAAAAGATGGAGAAAAGCTGGGTTAAGCAAAAGGAAACACGTGTGGTTGCCTTAGGGCCGCTATGGTGGTTTTATAACTTTGCTGTGAAATCTCTTACTCCTCCCATTAGAGGGGGGGGGGCTCTGTCCCCTCCCCTGGAATCTGAGCCTGATAGATGTGGTGGAAATGACACTAGGTGACTTCCGAGGCTGGAACACGGGGTCACCATGTCCGAAGTTGGAACACCAGGTGACCGTGCTCCGAGAGGCATGTAGTCCCGCTGGCCAGCAGTCCCAGCTGAGCCCAGCCCTCCCATCATCCTGCCAAAGAGCCAGGCAGGTGGGGAAGGCCACCTGGGATGCGCCCTTCCACCCCTACCATTTAATCCCAGCTGTTAGAAGGTTCCAGTCGCAGTCCCAGCCACAGAGCAAAGACGAGTGGTCCCTGCTGTGCCCTGTCTGAATCCTGAGCCACAGACATCAGGGGCATCATAAGTTTAGTCTGCGTATTTGACTGCGTCCCCCAGAGAAACAGAACCAGGAAGACATATAGGAGTCAGATCCTGTGATTGTGGAGGCTGGCAAGTTCAGAGTCTGCAGCAGGAGCCAGAGGAGCGGGGGAGCTGTCGCTCCCGTCTGAAGCTGTCTGCAGGCAGCATTCCCTCTTTCCCAGGGGACATCAGCTTTTTTTCTCTTAAGGCCTTCAACTGATTGGATGCGGCCCACCGACCTTGCAGAGGAGAATTTCCTTTACTCAAAGTCTACTGATCTAAGTGTTAACCGCATCTAAAAACACCTTCCCAGTAACCTGCAGACTGATGTTCGACTAGATAGCTGGGTACCATGGACGAGCCAATGGGGCACATACAGTGAACCATCGCGGGCTGGTTCGTCACACCGACAAGGTAAACAGCTTCTCACCGCGTGCTGCTGTGCGCTGCCTGCTGCGACCGCTGCATTTTCCAGTTGGGTTTGGTCAAACCATCCCCTCTCCCCCCTTACACAGAGACCTTTTGGGTATGGTGTTCGGCACAACAGCTCTTAGGAAGCCCGAGTGTAGCAGTTAAGAGCCTCTGACTCGGAATCAGACAGACTCACGTTCAATTCTTAACTATGCCAGTTCCTAGCTGTGTGACCTTGATTCACTTCTTTTTTAAAAAAAAATTATGTATTTTATTGATTTTGGAGAGGGAGGGAGAGAGAGAGGGAGGGAGGAAGAGAGAGAGAGACAGAGCTAGCGAGCTTGCCCAATGACCTGCTTAGAGCCCAAGCTAACCATGCCTGAAGGTAGCATTAATGGCCAACTTTTCAGTTACAGGAGCCGATAGAATGTCCTTTTTGGCTAATGTCATTGTGCTGTGAGGTTAAATGATTTGTGAAAAAGCATGCTAACTCAGCGTGTAGTTTTACCTCGGTCGTCCTGGAAGCCTGTGGTAGGAGGATGTCACCAGGGGAAGAGCACTCAGGCTTCCTGGGCTCAGAGGGCCTGGTTTGGAGCCCAGTGCGGAGGCTCGTAGTCGGCCAATGAGAACAGGAGCCAGGGTGATGCTTGTGTGCCAACCACTAGCTCAGCAGACAGAACTCTTGGGGTTTTCTAATCACGTGAATAAACCTGAGATTTCTGTAAGGCAGGGGTCAGCAAATGAAAATTCTCCCAGGAGCAAAGGGCTCTGAATGCTCGTTTCTGATCGTCGTGTTTATATCCTGGGGTACATAAATCTGTCCTTTGTTCTGCCTTATTCAACCCTCAGCACTGTTTTCAATTAAAAGGGCGGACGGGGGAGACGTGAATGAGCCCTTTAATTGGCTCTGTTCTGGGTGACAGGGAGGAAGAAAATAACCCTCCTGGGCACGAGTTGGGGGTGGCCTGCTCTGCCCTGGGAAATGGTGATAAAACCCTGGGCAGCTGGTGATCCAGGCAAAGGGCTGCCCATCCATCGTCATTAGTGTGATGGATGAGTTCGGGCCCAACCTCTCTGCTCTGTGCCGGGTCCTCCTGAGGCGCCAAGAGAACCCGAGTGCACGTCTGGTTTCAGAATCCCCCGCGTGTCCCGGCGTGGACTGTTACTCCCAGTGGAAGCATTACTTGCCTCTCCTTTCCTTCATCCCTGCCAGTGGGAGGTGAGAGGGATGACAGAGATAAATCAACAATCCCACCAGCCCGCCTGAGAACCTCACTCCTAACAGGACATGATAGGGATTGATGGACACCTACAGGGTGGGGCAGAAGTAGGTGCACAGCTGTTCGTATGGAAAATAACAGTGATTAGCAAATAATAATACAAGAATACAGTGTGGTTCTCATACTCACAACTGTAGACCTACTTTGCCCCACCCTGTCATAGTAATAGCAGATATGATAGCTAACATGTCTTAAAGGACCTTTTGTGTGCTAGACACTGTGTTGTGAGCAAAATATCCGTGATTTCTTTCAATGCTCTCAAGAATCCCATGCTACTGACATAACAGTGGCATGTTTTTTGGATCAAGACTTGGAGTCACACTGAGAGACTGACTCACTTGCTGGAGGTCGTGTGGCACTGGTGACGCTGACATCCACACCAAGTCCACCTGACTACACAGCGACGCGTACCTTGACTGTATTGTGCCTCTCGTAGACTGTGTTGTGTCTCTTGTACCCTCACGTAGCTCTGCTTTCCCCTCCTCTGGCTTTCTATTCTCTAAGTCTTGTGCCCCTCCGAGTGCCAGAGTCTTATCTGTAAAATGTTCACAACACTTGTATGCAGCAGGTGTTGGACTCACACAACAGAAATACACACTTAAGCCAAGTGGGATGTTCTAGAAGGTGATTGGGGTCTGTCTCTTCTGATTCTGTGGTAGGAACAGATCCAGTTACCACCAAGCATTTCCCAATAGCCTGGCCAGTGTGGTTCAGTGGTTGAGCATCAAACCTTGAACCACGAGGTCACCC
>PVJC01027694.1:0-22977 GCA_004026665.1 Murina feae
TGTGTGTAGGAACTTAATGAAGCTCCCGGTGATGTCATTTTCCTCCAGAGTGAGTTTATGCTTAAGATGATAAATAGAGGATAGATCATGTGAATATTAGCTGAGACTGAGATTACTTGAAGCTGGGTGGCCACTTTGGTAAGGTTCCATCTACATTTGGTCCATACCCTAACTACAGTGTAATTCTTCAGAGGCATGACTTTTTACATTGTATTAGGCAGGATTCCTTTGGCTGCTGCAAGTGAAAAATAAAATAAAAAGATGACTGAAACATAGTAAGTTTATCATCCTATATAATAAAAGCCTAATATGCAAATCAACTGAACAGTGAAACAGCTGGTGGAATGACCAGTTACTATGACATTCACTGACCACCAGGGGGCAGACACTAAATGCAGGAGCTCCCCAGCCTGCAAGCCCCAGGCCCCAAGGTGGGTGCCAGAGAGGCCCTCCAATTACCCTGCCAATCACCCTTCAGAGAGAGGCAGCAGGTTGATGCCACCCCCCTAGTGCCCCACCAATCTCCTTCCACAGAGGGAGGTGACCAGCAACAGTGGTGGGGCAATTGGGGGTGGGCCCTGGGGTGGGTTCCCCCATCACTCAGCTGGTTGTCGCTGCACAGAGGGAGGTGACTGGCGGTTGTGGCAGGGGGTGGGGCTGGTGAATGGTCAGTGTCAGGCTGCCAGCAAGGCGGGTGCCAGTGGGGGCCCCCAATTGCCTCGCCGGTCACCCCACAGATTGGCTCTGATCGCTGGCCAGGTGTAGGGACCCTACCTATGCACGAATTTCATGCAACCGGCCTCTAGTAGTAAATAATAAACTCCAGAGGTAAGATGGTTCTTTGTTAATTCATCAACTCATTCTGTCATTGATCTTCTCTCAAATTATCTTGGCTTTGTTCTCGTAGTCCTTATATGGCTTCTGCAGTTGCAGGTGTCACATGTAGCTAACACTGTCCTAAGGTAGGAAAGTGTAGTTTGTCTTGATGGGGTTGGGTTCCACAAAAGAGTAAATAATTCATTTTCTAGGGGCTTTCTTTCCCTCATTTGTCTCTTTGGTCAGAATTTTGTCACATGCCTATGCCTAAACCAGATTATGTCAGGGACAATGGAATAGCCATGTTTGACTTAGACTGGGCAAGATAAACTATTTGGGCTTGGTGAGGAGTCCTTTCTCTGAAGCTAGAGCTGGCAAGTATATGAATGCCTAAGCAAAACTGGGTACTTATTGACAAGGAAGAAGGGGAAAATAGCTATCTGTCACATGGAGAGACAACTGTCCATCACATCCAGCAATCCTGTGAGAGGTGTATTATTCTTATTCATCCAGTTTTTATTAGAATCCTGTGATCAGAGAGTTTAAATACCCATACAAGGTCAAATATTTAGTGGCAGAGTCCCTCGCACAAGTTTGAGTATTTAGTGACAGAGTCTCTATTCAAACAAATATCTTTGATCCCATATTCTGTGCCCTTTTAAATGTCCTGAAGTCTTCTGACTGGTTGTAAGTTTGCTTTTTTTGTAACTATCCCTAGAAGATGTTCATAAATCCAAATTAAGGTAAATAACCGTATTCCACCCTCCCCGCCCCCCCCTACTTTTCCGTACCTTAGCGGGGAAGCATCAAAAATGGTCACTCAGGGGGAGAATACTATGTGAAGAGTATTAATCACCTATGGAGCTATGATAGCCTAAAACTTTAATTCATATATTTATGTGGCCATTCCTCAGTAAGTAATGAACATAAGTCTCCTAGGGCCTAAGCATTATAAGGTGTTGCTATTCGAGCTGTAAACCACTAAGGACCAATTAGACTTTTCACTTCCATTAGCAAATATGATTTGTGTCCACTCCCTGCTGCCATTCATAATTTTGAATTCCACTCTACTTAAAATGTTCTCGCTCAACTTCGGCTGAATAATTTTCACAAGAGTCTGTCTCTTTGAGATGTGCTCTTACGGTGATGCATGAGCAGCCCTGACAGTGTGGGCTAGGTTGGGAGCACATTAGCCTTTTCCATTTCTTTTCTCCAGAGTGGAGGTGGGAGCCAAGAAGCTGTGCTGTCGGAAGAGTTTGGGAATAGACTGTGTCATGACAAAGCAGCTGGAACAACCACAATTGCAGCCCTTGAGAGCAGCTCACGCCACGGGGTCAGGGGAGCAGCATTTTATGTTCCTTTGTAGAATAAACTGAATATTTTTATAAGAAACAAATCTTCCATCTATGATCCTGTTCCCATTAGAGGGTCAAGGCAAGAGCAAACCAGAAAGGCTTAATTTACTTAGGAGACATTCAGTATAAATACTCTATTCCCTTGTGTGATGTTCCTGTTCTGTTAGCCTTAATACCTGCAAACCAAGATGACTTACTCAAAGTTGTGATACACCCAAAGACCATCCTTCTTAGCACATGGCGTTCCTTTTCAGCTGGGTGTCAGAAAATCCAAAAAGTCTACATCAATGCAGCATGTATTTTCCCTGCACGAAACTACTATGCAATCTGTAATAGCTAACCCCACAAGTTTGAAAGTTTACCTTAGCATTTGTGGGAAGCAGATGGTTTCTATGCACTGCCAACCTGTTGTTCCAAGAATTGTTTCCCAACCACAGTCACCAGCACAATTAACCTTTCTGAGGATAGGATAAACAAGAGAACGATCACCAATCTGCATGCAAGCCAAAGTGCCATTCAAGATGTTGCCTCACAAGCTCTGGGACACACACAAACCCACACACAGTGTCACAAATGATTCCTTTATGCCATGTTTTCTGGTGCCCACTGTTCCCCCCCCCATCCCCCATCTCCTTCTCCATTCCACAGTGCACCCTCTCTTCCTAGTCACCTATTTCATTTACCCATTTCTATCTGCAGCCATTGCTCTGGCAAGTCCTGAGATATGGTTCTTAACAGAACACTAACCAGGCAGAAAGTGTCCAGGCAGAAAGAGAAAACAGCCTCCCTCAGATCTGAGGCTTTAGCACCAGCAGTCCTCTGCTTTTGTTTCCCTACAGTCTTCACCCAGCCTTCTTCAATACCTGTGGGTTTCTTGCCTCTCCCTCTCTTCTCTAACTCCTCCCTGGTCTTTGCCTTTTTTTTTTATTAGTGTCCTGCTGATCTCTCTCTCTCTCTCTCTCTCTTATTTCCCCTGACTATTTTTTACTATTTTTAATTTTTTTTTTAGTTTGAAACAATTATAGATTCACAGAAATTTGCCAAAAAATGTGCGGAGAGGTTGACTGTGTACCTTTCCCCAGAGTTTACCTATGAAAATATTTTCTGGGTTTTAAAGAGGAAACAGCTTCATTCTTCTGCCTGACTTCAAAATGGCCAAGAGACAGATTTAATAAACATAAGGGTACCTATGGGACATTTTTCATGTAATTCACATGAGCCTGTTCGGTTCATCTTCACATCAACCCTTTCAAGAAGAGGTAATACTCACTTTAACCATGAGAAGTTCAGTGGTATTCACACAGTCATTCAAGTAGTGGCCTGGCTAAAAGTCCAGTGCTCACCATACTATCTGCTTGTTTGTTAAGCTTCTGTATAGATCATGGCTCTTTTCATGGACTCTCTGATTCACAGCTTGAAATGGACCTCAGATTTGTAGGGACCTCCTTCCATCTAGTCTGCCTGGTTGCTGACCCACAGCCTGGATTTACTCGTAACTAGTATGTCCTGTGCTTTTCTAATTCCGACAACTGATTGGGGGTCAGAATGCCCAATGATATTTGCAATGGTACCTTAAACGTCAGGAGCAGTTTATGAAGTTCTTCCACACATAGATGTGTTGGTTTCCCCCCAGCACATTGAGGTCGGTAGGGCTGATATCACTACTCCAGAAATGGAGCCCAGGTCTTTTGACTCTTGGTGAAAGTTCTCTACACTGTTTCCTGTCAAAGTGTGGGAGGATGTTGTCCTTTTAATGGTAAGTGAGATTGCCTGAGTACCTACTATGTATTGTGAACTATGCTAGGCTTCTTTTGTGCATTAGCTGGTTGTTTTTCTCCCAGCAGTCCTATGGGGTAACTGTTATTGTTAGCTCCATATTATACACAAGGGCAGGCTCACTGACTTAACATCAGGCATGGAGTGAACAAGTGGCAAAGCTGGGATTGGAACCTAAGGCTGTCTGACTCCTAACCTAGACTTCTTGTTTTGAAGGAAACAAGTAATTATCTCAAAACATGAAAATAAAACAGAAACATTAAAACTGTGTGATATAGGGTTTAGAAATTGCAGAATGCATATAAAAATTTGAGTTCTTTCAATTAATTAAAAATTGAGAAATTTCATATTAAACATGCCTAGATTTTCAGGATGGATTGATAGAGCTGGCAATGGATTCTTGGTCCAGCCCCAAGTCTGTGCTTTCTGGTTTGTTAGAGTTCCTTGCCAGCCTCTTTCCTCATACAGCTGTCCAGTTCTGCAGGCTCCAGAGGTGTAGGTGGTTCCTTAGACAGTGGATCAAGTTAAAGCATGGGTTTCAGTTGCTGTTTCACTGTTTCTTGTGAGCCTATAGCAGCCTTGAAGCATCACCACAGGTCCTTTGACATTTCCCAACTGGAGATGGAGTTCTTGCTTTCTCCTCTTGAGTGTGTGTGAGCTTTAATTGCTTTGACCAATAGAATCTTGGAAAAGCAACTATGTGAGTTTCAAAGTTAGGTTATAAATGTCATGTTGTTTCTGCCCAGTTCACTGGATCATTCCCTTTTGGAACTAATCTGAGACCATCATGCTAGAGAGGCATGGTCTGTAGGCACCATGGTCAAAAGTCCTCTTGATCTTGGTAATCACTCTACAATGTGTATGTATATCAAATCTTCACATTGTACACTTTAAAGATATGTAATTTTATTTGCCAGTTACTCCTCAGTAAAGTTAAACACTATTCCCAGCTGAGTTCAGCCTTTCAGCTATCCCTACCAAGTCACCAGACATGAGGGAAGCTATCCTTGGTTTTCCAAACCAACCGTCTTCCAGGTGAATACCACTGAGAGATCTCAGTGCTGTGAGGGAAGAAAAACATCACAACCCAGCCCCGATCAAACAGCTAACAGCAAAGTCATGAGATGCAATAAAATTGTTTTTGTTTTAAGCTTTGACAGTGAATTTTTCTTCCCAGCAATAAATTAGGCAAAGTACTTAAAGCTTTGGGCCCTGGTTTGGTAATGTACAAAATAGAATTCAGAGTAGTCTGTCCTGTCCTCTTCATACAGATGAGAGTGGAAGGGGCAAATAAAAGAATGGATTTAATGATATATCGTAAACTACCAAGTGCTATTTAAATAAGGTTTTTATGATGATCATAAAAGGCCGATGGCTTTATGAAAATCTTTAAGCCTTTGTTGAAGGGAGATACAAAGACTGCAACCCACAAAGGGAGAGTGAACAGGTGAAATTCTTTATAAATGCTTGTGAAGGTTTTTAATTAGTCACATGTCTTAGTAATATGCTCCTGTAGCACCATGGCCTTTTCAGTATGCAGTATCCACACCAAATGGCCTTTTAATATAGGCAGTAATGGAGGACACAGTGACAGGACTCGAAAGAAACTGCAACTTCCAGCTATGTGGAGACATTAAAATAACCAGAATGAGGATCTTATGGAAAGTCAGCTAGGCAGATTTTACTGGACAATGAGCTAGTGTTGGGCAGAGAAATCAGGTCACTGTGTAAGACTGTGCAGCGAACACTGGGCAGAACCCTTTTAACCAACTGGCTGACTGAAGGTTGAGAAAATTCTGTTTTCTTTTAATTAAAATTTTTCTAAAATATATTTTTATTGATTTCAGAGAGGAAGGAAGAGGGAGAGAGAGATAGAAACATCAATGATGAGAGAGAATCATTGATCAGCTGCCTCCTGCATGCTCCACACTTGAGATTGAGCCTGCAACCTGGGCATGTGCCCTGACCAGGAATCGAACTGTGACCTCCTGGTCCATAGGTTGATGTTCTACCATTGAGCCATGTTGGCTGGACTGTTTTCTGTTTCTTTTTATGCAATGAATTTCATTTCTACAGAGCATTTCTGGCTGTGACAGGCAGCTGTGATATAGTGACAAGGTCTTGTTCGGACATTTCCCTTTGCTTCATTCTATCAGTGGTGGGTGGCTTTTCTATAGGTTGTTATTTTGTTTAGGATATTTCCTTAACTCTACTGCCTGGTTAACTCCTTCTGGTTGCAGCGCAAACATCACCTGGCTTTACATGGTCCCACAAATTAGTTGAGGTTTCTCTGTCATGAATGACAGGGCTTCCCATGTGTTCACTTACAATGACGTTGGTGTTTAAGGAGGGGCAAAATAACCTCACAGCATGTTCAGATATAAAAGAATATGTAGCAGCTTCATTTTCTATAATGGATCTGATCCTCCCAGGAAGTGGCAGCTCTGGGGGCGTAGCAGGAATACTCAACTGTAACTGACGGATCACAGTATATGAGTTGCTGCCAGTGTGAAGTATCAGACCTTAAATAGCCACTCCTACTTTAAATGCTCAGCTGTTCCAAATGCCTTCTTTGCTCCACATTCAAGATGGTGTCCAAGTGGCTGGAGGGGCAAGTTAGAGTAACTCTGTGGCTTTGGGGAGAAGAGGGGGTCTCTGGCTAGGAGTTCAGTCTTGGCAGGTCTCTGTATATTGTACAGCATACACTGTATATTCTGTAAATATTGTGTGGTGTACACTGTAAGTTCTGTAAAGTACACTACACAATTTGGTTACCTTTCATTTTTATAAGATAGAAGAGTGGTCAAGAGCATTTGCTTTGGAATCAGATTTATTTTAATACCAATCCCTATCCTGCCCTTTGTTGATAGTATTCTTTGACCAGACACTTCATTACCGGAAACCCAAGTTTATCTTTATAATAGAGATATCAATGGCTACCGTAGGCTTCGATTAAGTAGTTAGCACAGTGCCAAGCTCATCGTTTTCTTCCCCTTGCTTCTTTTCAGCTCTTTCTAGTTATAGTTTCCTCGGTGCAGGGCCTTCCATCCTTGGATATCTTGTTTCATGTTCCTAATCCTATTTTTTCCCCACCAAAATGTAACAGTCCTGGGTTTTAGTTACTCAAGTCCTTCTAAAGGCATGGTGGGGGTGGGGAGGATGGCATGCTCATTGTTTGAAAAGCAGCATATTGCAATGAAATGAGCACAAGTCTTGAAGTTAAGAATTTCGTACTTACAGATTTTTATGAATGGCTCTCACATCCAGGCGCCTTCAAATCAGGCCAGCATATTAGAACAGTCTTCATGAAAGGAGATGCAATGGAGTAGCAATGGCAATGGCAGGGACAGTTTACTGTCTCTGATTCTAAATTAAATGAACCTGTCTAGCTTACAAGAAGGATACTCCATTGATCTGCTCAATACATAGATTCTGATGTGGATTCCACATCAGAATGTGTTTCCAGATGTTTCAGATTTGCTGGTGGTGGAATGATTATTTGATACCTTTCTCTAAGGTGCTCAGCAGTTTCCTTTGAGGAAATAATTTTTTTATTTCCTCTAAAAATCATTGATAAAAATAACATTCAGTATTCATTTCCATATCTGACATGTCCAAGGAGCTTATAATTTCTCTGCTTCTTACAGCCTAAGAAAAGAGAGGCCTTTAAATGATGTTAATGTTGTGATAAGCTTGGTGCGGAGCTTCTCTTTATAGGGGACAATCTCTTTTTCTAAGATTAGATTACTGAGGGTCTGGTCCTCTTGTAGTTACTTTCCTAGATCCTGGGTAAGATTAAGGACAGAAAGACCATACAGAGTGATCCGGCCTTGTTGAGTAGACCATGAATTTTCTGGGCAGATTGCTATGCAGGAACAACACTTACTGTGGGAGTCTCTGCAGTGGTTCTCAATGCATGGGTTACGAATTACATTATGAAGCATGATCTACAAAAAGCACTCAGTTAGTAAAGCTTACAAATGTAATGTATAGCTTTTTGTTTTGTTTTTCAGTTTGAAATGCTTTTCCTTTCACATTTAAAGCCACATGAAGTTTGTTAACTCATCACTGATCTTTTTTAAAAATATATTTTTAAATTGATTTCAGAGAGGAAAGCAGAGGGAAAGAGAGATAGAAACATCAATGATGAGAGAGAATCATTGATTGGCTCCCTTCTGCACACCCCACAATGGGGATAGAGCCAGCAGCGTGAGCATATGTCCTGATGGGAATCAGACTGTCACCTCCTGGTTCATAGATTGATGCTCAACCACTGAGCCATGCCAACCCGGCTCATTACCCATCTTCCAAAGCCTACTTTTTGCTCCCCCTCTGAAAAATCTTGCCTGAACATCTAAGTAAAATTAGTCATTCTACTTATTTCTTGTGGCTCTACTCTGTATAGTAATTACTTCAGTTGTAGGATGGCTGTATAGCATTTGTTCATGCATTAGTCCTTCCTCCCACACTGTGACTCTTTCTAGATAAATGTCATGCTTGATTTATCCATGATTTAGAGAAAGTATTTAATAAAAAAATTGAATAAATAATGATTTTAGGGGTTCAGGAGAAATAAGAGAAGACTTAAAAGACTTTGGATAAAAGAAGGGGTACTTAACCAATGTTTACTGATTTCCTATCACCTAGCTGTCACCTAGCATAGAATAATTCAAGTGTCCCTCATAGCACCCTTAAAAACAAGCATTACTGTGCTCATTTAAGGGAACAGGAATTGAAGCTCAGAAAGTATAATAAATGTATCAGAACCACAAAACCAAGTACTGGTGAATTCAGAATTTGATTCAAAATCTGTATGATTCTGCAACCATAGTCTTTCATTCTATTCTTACCTATTTTGCAGTGATACAGGAATTCATAGTTTGTCTATACTCTCAGTGGCCAGGCTGTTTTTTACTCTATTTTGTCAACAGAACATATTTAGCCACTTCTCAAATGTCAGGCCTGTCTCTATCCAATGACTCTTTGGCTTCTTGTTCACTTCTAAGGTGAAATATTGTCAGACCAGTTGCAGAGAGCCCAAGATCTTAATTACGCTTTGGTTATCAGTGGGTGAAGTCACTGTGCTGAAATTGCACAATATTTTAAAACTTCATTGAGGTATAACTAAATGTGTGTAATTTGAAATGTGTAATTTGGTAAATATCCATGAAAACATTATATATCTATATATCTATATCTATATATCTATATCTATATCTATGTCTATGTCTATGTCTATGTCTATGTCTATGTCTATGTCTATGTCTATGTCTATATCTATATCTATATCTATATCTATATCTATGTGTGTGTGTGTCTGTGTCTGTGTCTATATATACATATGATATTTGGAAAAAATGACCACAATCAAGATAGTAAAATAATCTGTCATTGCATAACTCCCTTAAGTTTCCTCATGCCTCTGGGTAGTACGTCCAGTAAAAAGTTGAAGAGAAATGGTCCAAAGTGGTTGGTCCCTTGACTTGTTCCTCATCTTTAAGGAAAACACTGAATCTTTTACGATTAAGTATGATTTTAGCTTTAGTTTTTTTGTTTGTTTGTTTGTTTGTTTTTGTAGATGTGGTTTATCAGATTGAGGAGGTTCCCTTCTCTGTCTTGTGTACTGAACGGGTTTTTACTTTTTTCCTACTTGGATTTGATGTCAGATATTGTCAAATGATTTTTCTGAATCTATTAAAATGTTTTTTGGTCTCTTTTTTTTGTTAATCTGTTCATCTAATAATAAATTATACTCAAGATCCTTTACAACCTTTAGATTCTCTGTTTCTTTGATTATAGGTTATTTAAATTCTAGTATTGCTTTGGACATCATAAACCTAAATTCTAATAACTAATGATAGCATAAATATATGTCTTAAGTAGTGTAGCAAATCCATGATTATTAAATATGTAGCTGGAGTTCTCATCACACCATGCAAACAAATTACATACTCTTTAACATTTATTTTTTATTTTATATAAAATTAATTCCTGACTGTACAAACCTGTGGGTTTTGATAAATGCATAGTCATGTAAATATTCCTAAAATCATCATAAGGATTCATCTCTCTCCACCCAAATTCTTTCATGTCATTTCTTTCTAGGCAAGCCCAGCACCCCCTCTCAACCTTGACAATCATTGAATTGGTCTCCATCCTATAGTTTCACTTTTTTTCTCAATATTGTATGCATAGATTCACAGTCTTTGGGGAAGGGCTTCTTTTATCTAGTAAAATGAATTTAAGATTTGCTGATGTTTCCTGAACCAATAACTTGAGAGAACATTTTCCTACAAAATTCTTAAAAGGAAAGAAAAAAAAGCTATTGGGAATGTGGTATATTTATCAGAAGAAATGGAATGAGATTCATAGGTGGTGAAGTGGAGAGGCTACTATTTGCTTTGCAGTAGTACAAAAGTGCCTTTTTTCATTATGTAAACAACAAAACAAACTGTAAAATTTTGGGGTCAACAAGTGATGGTATACTTCTATCACAGAATCCGGGGCAACCTTGTACCAGCTGCAAGTCCTTGTCATGGTTGCTATCCATATTCTATACTCACTCGCTGACCATTTTCCTTACCCAGTAGCAATTCATTAAG
The DNA here is from genome assembly GCA_004026665.1 of Murina feae. Lineage (NCBI taxonomy): Eukaryota > Metazoa > Chordata > Mammalia > Chiroptera > Vespertilionidae > Murina > Murina feae. Next base: position 10,550 of record PVJC01027694.1, read on the forward strand.
TTCTTACTTGATGAATTAAACTGGATTAGATAGCAATGCTCTGTGTATAGCCTATATGGTATTGAGAGCGAAATAGTTAAATAGAGATGACGTAAGTGATGTCAGCCTTAGTGATGGATTTCTATTTTTCTTCCCAGTGAGAGACACATTTTTCAATCAGGACTCCATTGGTCAGATACTCTAACAGAACAGGTAACATGGGACAAGAGCAGCATGCGCCCCCGAAGAAAAGTTTAGTCAATGATAGGGAGAAAGAATAGGTACAGTAGGTCTCACACACTTAGACGTTTCACTCTAAAGGTTTTCTCTAACCCTTTAGGGAAGTTGAATAGGGCATAAATATTAGGTTCCCCTTGTGTTGTATGTAGACAACAATGTAAATTATGCGTTTGTTAACCATATTACAATTTGTATAATATGCTTAGTCCATGAAGTGGGTTCAGCTCTCAACTGATCCTTCAGCTGTCTTTATAAGGTCCTGAGTAAAACAGACAAAACAAAATAAAGTAAAACATAAAACAAACAAAAAACCAAAAAACCAAAAAACTTCTCTGAAGCCTGGCCAGTGTACTTCAGAAGCCCTCACAGTCATAGCACAAATCATATGGACCCATAGTTGGGAAACCTTCAGGTCAGGGAAGTTAGTGTTGGTGGGGAGTGGGGAGCTTTTGGGGTGGATTGGAGATTAACACTGACACTTCATAGGGCATCTTGGAAAGTAAAATTTCCTCCCTCCAGACAGCAGGGAGCAAATTACTAGGCAAAAGAAGCCCAAACTTACAACAAAAGCTGTCAGGCACTCATTCACAGCAAATGTCAGACTCCAGACACCAACTGCTAATGTGTTAGAAAATGCTGATTAGGGACTACTGAGCTCCTATAAACTTTCTATTACCATTATTTAAGAATGTCTGAAATGAGTTGATGCTAATTCCATCAGCATTTTATGTTTTTCTTATAGGTTTCAAATCTATGAATGTCAGCATTTACAGAATTTAGTTGAGAGCTATATTTAAATAAATGCATTATAAAAGAAGCAGCCAGGTATTTAATGAATATAAGCATCAACTTTAGATCATATGTACTACATTATTTTTTTCTATTCTATTTCTTTAAAAAGTTTATCTTTATTCTTGAAAGTATTACAGATGTCTTACTCCCCTCCCCTCCCCAACTTCCATCCCCGGTCCTTCCTCACACTATTGTCTGTCCATGGGATATGCATATATGCATATAAGTTCATTGATTAATCTCTTTCTGCCCCCTTCTTCCATAACTCTAAATGGGATAAGTTTTATAAGGGTATAATTTTTATTCTATATTGTTAGGTGATATACATTAAGCTCCCAGAACAGCTCCTACATATAATAAACTCTCAATAAATGTTGTTGAATTAAAGTAGAGACTAGAGCCTGGCCAGCTTGGCTCAGTGGTTGAGCTTCGACCTATGAACCAGGAGGTCATAGTTCCATTCCCAGTCAGGGTACATGCCCAGGTTGCAGGCTTGATCCCCCAATGTGGGGCATGCAGGAGGCAGCTGATTAATGATTTTCTCTCATCATTGATGTTTCTCTTCCTTTCTCTCTGAAATCAATAAAAATATTTAATAAATAAATAAAGACTAGAAGATACAATAAAAATATAAATATGCAAACTAGAGAATTACTATTGTTTCTATGGTTGGACAAGAAAATCAGCTCAAGTTTCTAGAAGCTATAGTGAAAATGAAATTATACTTGGTTATATAACTTATATTGTCAAAGAGGAGAAAGGATACCATTCGTTAAGGGAAAATTAAGCTTCCCTAGGGCTAAACTCGACAAGAACTTCTCAATCTAGAAATTTATAAGAAGCAGTAATGAGTTTTGGGGGTGAATTTTTATAGCAATCATCAGTAAAAGTTGAAAGCATATGGTAAACTTTAACATATTAAATCATGAATGGGTTTAGAAAATAGTCATCCTATCTAATAAAAGAGTAATATGCAAATTAGGCATCACTCCATCACAAAGATGCTGCCTCCATGGCCACAAGGTGATGGCGCCAATAGCCAAAAGATGGCCACCACCATAGCCATAAGATGGTGGCACCCAGTCTGGCTCAGTCCCACCACTGAAGTGGTCAGGCCTGTTAGCCAGGCAGGTGGTGGGGGAGATGGAGGGCCTGGGCAGTGGAACAGGTGATCAGAGGGGGCTGGGGGTACCCTGCATAGGCCAGAGGCCTTCACCAGAAGCCTCAGGCATGGGCATGTGTGGAGCTGGTGATCAGAAGGGGCAGGGGCAGAGCTGGTGATTAGAGGGATATGAGAGTGTCCTACTCAGGCATAAGGCCTGGGCCAGAGGCCTCAGGCCTGGGCATGGGCAAGGCTAGAGATTGCAGGAGCCTGGGCTCCACAGAGCCAGTGATCGGAGGGGCAGGGTGGAGCCTGTGATAGCAAGGGCCTGGTGGTCCCTGCCCAGGCCTGTAGTCTTGGCCAGAGGCTGCAGTGGGGCAGGGATGGAGCCAGCAATCTGAGGGGCAGGGGCAGAGCCTGAGATCACAGGGGTCTGGGCAGGGGTGGAACCAGCAATGCAGAGGTCTGGGGGTCCTCTGCCCAGGCCTGCAGCCTTGGCCAGAGGCTGCCAGTGGGGCAAGGGCAGAGCCGGCGATGGCAGGGGGCAGGATCAGAGCCCGTGATTGCAGGGGCCTGGGCTCTGTGAAGCCAGCAATCAAGGGGCTTGGGGGTCCCCTGCCTAGGCCTGCAGCCTTGGCCAGTGGTTACAGTCCTGGGAAGGGATGAGCTCGGGTTGGAGGGACAGGGATAGAGCCTGTGATCTGAGTGAACTACAGAGGAAACACCTTTTCTTACCGCTCATTGGCTAAGCTCCCTGTATGCCACTGGTAATATTCTTAGTAACTTGGGTAATAAGAATCCAAAAAGGCTATCTAGGGTTTTTCCACCACACTCCTGGAGAAAAAAAATGAAGGTCCACTGCTGGAGGGCTAAGAAATGTCATATTCTTCCCTAGCCGGTCTGGCTCAGTGCATAATGCCTCAGCCTGCTGACTGCAAGGTCTGGGTTCAATTCTGACCAGGGGCATGTACCTAGGTTGAAGGCTCCTCCCTGGCTGGGACCCAGTTCAGGGTATATGCAGGAGGCAACCAAAGTGTTTCTCTCACTTTGATGTTTCTCCCTTCTCTTCCACATTCTCTAAAAATCAATAGAAACATATCCTCAGGCGAGGACAAAAAATAAAATAAAGAAAGAAATATGATATCCTATGAAAGACACATCTTGAAAATGTCTAAAGAAAGTTGTCATTTTTTCATGGTGAAGGGACTGGAGTTCATGTTGATGAAGACATCTTGGTGGCTGCAGTGACTGGCAGTGGCTGCAGCAGCGGGATGATGGGGCTGGTGGCTTCCCTGATTAGCCTGGTTGCCTCCCACAAAGGGAGGCCAGACTGTGGCTTAGGCCTGCTTCTTAAGGGGAGCAGGGAGCAGGCCTAAGCCATCAGTAGGACAACCCCTGAGGGCTCCCAGTGTGTAAGAGAAGGCAGGCTGGGCTGAGGAATCCTCTCCGCCCCACTAGTGCATGCATTTCGTGCACCGGGCCCCTAGTTCTATAATAAGATGGGAGAAGGTGAAGGGGAGCAGCAGAGAGTAATAGGTATAGTTGTACAGGTAGGTAAAACCTTACTCTGGCTTAAAGAATTTGGCTTTTTAGTAATGGAGATTACTTTCTATTTGTCTTTTTTAGCCATTTATGATCACTTTTGTTTTAATCATTTACTCACTCAAAGTCATTTATTCATTGCTTTTTACACCTCAGTTGCTATGATAAATGCTGAGGATACAAGATAAGTTCAACCTAATCCTGTTCTTAGGGAGTTCTGAATCTGGAAATAGAAAAAAGCAAGCCATTGGCTATTATGGTGATGTCCTATGAGTAAGGACCCCACGGTGTCTGTGGGGACACAGAAGAGAGGCATCTAAATTAATCTGGAGTCAAAGTAGGCTTCCCAGAAGAGGAGATCATGGAGTTGATTTTTAAAAATATGTTTGAGTATCTAGATGAACAAAAGAAAGAAGCACCCTAGGTGGAGAGTGGCATGTAGACTGGGAGGTTCCACTTACTGGCTGAAGTGGCGGGCTGTAGAGTGAGACATGCTTCTGGGGATTGAGGTGAGAGAAAGAAAGGTGAGGAGGGGCCTTGTGGGTTAGGAACTTTGAGCTTTAACCAAAAGCTTTTTGGCAGTCATAATCATTGAAAAATGAGACTTTAGTGATTATAAGTCTCTTAATAATTAGTGGTTTTAATCTTGGTCAGAGAAGGGTTTTAATGGTCTTCCTTTGGTTCATTCATAATTCTTTTCATGGCAGATAGACAGAGAATTCTTCCTCTTTGGTGCTCTGTTCTAGCCTCAAAAATTAATAGAAGAGAAAAGGCTCAGAGAGACTTAGTAGCTTGATAGCTATCAAATAGCAGAAGCAGGGTTTCAATCTCAGTAAGGAACCACTGTAGAATGATGAAAAGAACAGAAATGTGAGTCAGGAGATGTGAGTTCAAATTTCAACTGTGAAGCAAGTTTGTGACCTTTAAGAAAGTCATACAACCTTTCTGAGGTTCAGTGTCCTAATTATAAAATAAAGCTAGCAATGTTTGCCTTAAAATAAGATTTCAGGCCTAGCTGGTTTGGCTCAGTGGATAGAGCATTAGCCTTTGGACTGTAGGGTCCCAGGTTCCATTCTGGTCAAGGGCACATGCCCAGGTTGTGGGCTTGATCCCCAGTAGGGGGTGTGTAGGAGGCAGCCGATCAATGATTCTCTCTCATCATTGATGTTTCTATCTCTCTCTCTCCTTTATTTCTCTCTGAAGTCAATAAAAATATATTTAAATATTATATATATTTCATGTTGAAATAATGTTTAACAGCTCCAGTGGGTGCTTACTCTGGATTTTTTGATTCTGAAACTCAAGCCCTCTGATTTCTACATTGGAGTTGTTTTCCTGCAGCCTTATTTATAGTATGTCCCTCTCCCTGCTCTTTCTTTTAGTCCATAGTCTCCCTGTGCCTTCTGGACTCAAGCTCCAGTCATATCCAAATGGATCTTTTAAGTTGGGTCAACTTGGATCTGTAGAGAGTTCCTGAAAAGTCTCAGTGAAGAAGATTTTGTGAATTACTGGAATTAGAGCAAGTAGCAAAAACATGTGGTTCTCATTGAAACCTTTGTATAAGAACATTTCAAAGCTTACAGCCAGGATCTGCCAGTGCATCTGCGATCGAGGCCTGAAGTCATCTGGAACCTAGAAGCTACTCATTAACTATGAAAGAGCTATGAGAAAAGTGCTATGGGGGTGGAGGAAGGGCGGCTGTGACTTAACTACAGACATGGATGCAGAAGCATATTTTTGAAATCAATTTTTCTTAAAATAAACCCACCCACACTAAGTCATTATAAAGGTAACCAAGGATAACAGCCCTATCAATCAAATCTTTTGCCTTCACAGTGAGTGAAGTCTTTTACTTCCCTTTATAATAAAATCTGAGAGGGTAGTTTAATTTCCCAGTTAGAGGCAAAAGAGTCTTTTCTTGACCACTAGCTCTTCATATCCAATGAATAGCTCATGCCACTTTAAGGTTATGCTTTATTATTCATATTATTATTTTTGAAAATTATTCCCAGAGGAGGAAGAATATAATGAAAATATATCAGACTTTTTATTTGAAGAATTAATCAGATTTTGGAAGACACACCAATGCACTGCTGGGTTTCTGGGAAGGAAGCTGAAATGATCCGTTTTCCCCCATGGTTATGAAAGTGCACATTTAGCAGAAAATGAGTTTTCCGGGCTTTGCAGGGAGGGCTCATAAGCAAGGAGGTGAAGGACCCTATTGTGTCACAGCATGAGGGATAGTAGGCCCATGTTTAGAACATTCCCTTTAAAAAATTGAAATATTACCCTAATAGCTGCAGTGTATTAATTCTTCAGTCTCATTCCAGGAAGAAATGAAGTTATTGTGGAAGAGGTCAGCCTTAGAGAGGATACCTGCACACCTGTCATGATAGGCTGATTATGGCTCATTGTGTTTCACCTTCATAATATGCTCATGAAACCATGTCTGATTCAGCCACATGCTAGGATCCTATCTGTGGTGGTCAGAAAAATCAACAAGGAAGTGGGGGTTTTTCTATTTCATATTGCTCTGAGTTCCAAAATGTTGATGAACTGAGCTGTCTGCAGAAATACATTTTCTTTAAGACTTGAGAGAATTGAAGTAATCTAGGGTATGCATATAACTGAAGAAACCAGAGGCTAAAGTTTGTATATAATTTTCTGAAAGTCACAGAAGTGGTTAGGGCCAGTCTCAGAGGGAGAGACCAGGTCTGAATTGAATTACCATCCTTTCTTATGTTGTATTCACGAGGAATTTCTTAAGTATTCTACCTTTATTAATAGCACACATTTGAGGGATGGGAGAGACAAGGAATCTAATGTTTGTTAAATAGTTAATAGATACTTAGAGTAGTGCTGAGTGCTCTTGTATTTAATATCTAATTTAATCCACAACAATCCTGGGAAGTCAGTAGTAGGCTCACTCTACAGATGCAGAAAGTGAGGCTGAGAGAAGCTAACTTAGTCAAGGTACCAAAGCTAGTGTATTGGAAGTGGAATTAGCTCCAAGGTCAATTTGATCCCCAAATTGCCATAAATCACTATATAATACAGAGGCAGTATGAATTTATGAGATCAAATATTCTCAGAGTTGGAATTAAATTAAAAGTAACCAACTACTCCCTTCAATTTGAGGCAGTACTTTTCCCTACAGAATTCTTGACAGATGTTTACCAGTTTCTATTTTATTACCTCCAGTCACGAAGAGTTCAGTCCCTCACATAATATTTAACCCTTGTAGATATATAGTGAAAACTATTGCCCATATTTGATTTCTTACTTTATGCTTATAACTCATCTTTCCTAGGTTACCTAGATATTCCATTCTGCCTGGTATACTCAATCATTCATTTGTTAATTTAAAAATATTTATTGAACATCTATTATATGCCAGATACTATGCTCTGTTCTGAGAGTACAATGATGAAGAAAATAAATATCATTCATATCTTCATGACTTCATTTTTTAAACAAAAACGGGTATATTCATATTTAAGTAACTGGAAGAAGAAAGTATTAATAACAGAGCACATAGAATTAAAGAAAGATAACTTACAGTCTAAAATGTGGCTTGTTCAACCCCATAATAAAATGTTTATGTAGAAGGCAACTGACATGCCTTTGAGGATCACTTAGAAAATGAAATATGTGGAAAATTTTTTTCTCTGAGAAAGCAATGAAAAACTTTGCTTAGAGCATCTAAATGGTTCCTCAGAGATCTGGCTGAGTTATGGCTGGTGACATACAGGAATCCCTGGCAAACAGGGCTGGATATTTGGCTGCAGGCAAGTTGTGTTTCGTGCTGAACTTTTCGTTGTACAAATATTGGCTCTAGAACTTGATGTATACAGGGCAGTGGTCTGGTCCTGAAGTAGCAGCTGCTTGGCTGGCCCTCAGAGGATGCAGGTGAAAATCTAATTTGATCATAGCAGGTAGTAAGCAGGCCTGGGGAACACTTGAAAGGCTGCCACAGCAAAACTGAACAGTCACTAAGCTAGGATCTTTACTTAGTTATTTCAAGTAATTGTCTCTGTTATAGATAAAGCAGACCAAGTCTCCAGCCCAAGTTTATATCCAATAATCACATCTATCTGATTCCCATTTCTATGCATTTGGCTTTATACCATGCTGCTTTCTTCACATTTGTGACAGATTCCTTGCAACTGGCAGATTCTTTGAAACTCAGAGTTGAGATTTAAGAAGTAACGGGTTGAAACTAGAGAAGGTGAAGTTTCAAGTCCCTACATCTACATGAGACCCATTCAAGGTCTTGGGAGGGACCTTAGCAATAGGTCCCATATTTTTGCAACACTGAGATATTTGTACATTCTTTTTCTTAAAAAGAGCCTCCAAAATTATAGATGCTTTGGCTTCATAATCTGCTAACACCCTATTTAGAGCACAGTCCTACATTCAACAAATATTTCTTGAGTGCTTAATACATGCCAGACACTATATAGGGGCTGGGCAGATACCCCTGAACAACCCAAAACAGGGATCCCTGCCCTCAAAGAGCTAATAGTCTAGAGGAAAAGTGTGACATACTTAAATTGGGTAATTTAAAGAAAGTTTAATAAGTTGACTATTGGCTAAGGTATGGTTGGGTGCAGTTAAACCACAAAGAATAGTGTAGTATTTTCTAATTAGTAACAGAAAAGCATTAGCTTGCTGGGCAGCTGAAGCTAGAGATAGCTGAGTAAAGAGAAGTGCCTGTTAGGGGATGAGACCTTTGATTGAGGAAAACTAATCAATCATATGGGAGGGAGTGGGGCAATACACACTCAGCCTTACTTTCCTCTTGCTTTCTGACATCTTGTTGGTATTCCTCAATGACCAAACCAAGTTGGAAATTAAAGAGACATTTAGTCCATTTTTTTCCATTGATTCAGATCAGCCTCCTGGATCATGTGCTATAGGAGTGTGCAGTATAGAACTGGAGGAGAAACGGGATATCTAGCGCAATGTATGTGTTTAGTTAAATCCTTGGAACTTTGGTGAAGATTCAGTCAGGGGAAAAGAGTTACAACAAGTAGAATGTCAATTTTCTAGTATTAGTACCCCTGAGAATAATAATAATGACAATAATAATAATAGCAAGAATAGCAAAAGAAAACCTTTATTGAAAGCATACTCTGTTGTAGACATGAGCTGAGAATTTGCAGCATCTGATACCACATAAGCTCTCTCCCTCAAACAGTGTTCTAAAGGGCTCTAGAAGTTGGTCTTTAACCAAGTTTGAAGCATTTTATACCAAATTAGGAAGAGTTAAAATTCTTGAGGCTTTCATGTGAATGTTTTATGTATTAGGGTCTGTGAAAAAAAAGGAAAACAATTGGGTAACTGTATATGTGAAGAATTCACATTCAATCAGGCACAGTGAGGGTAATAAAAGACTGAGAAGCACTATTTACTGAATCCAAATGGATACTCTTTTGCAAATGCCTTACTAACCCCTTGATTGTCTCTAAGATTGGGCACTTGCTAAAGGTCCATTGGACCTAGGAGGCAGTGTGAAAGACACAAGGCATTGAATAGTTCCCATTTCCTTTAAAAAATATTCTAAAGCAGAAAGGCTATTCCTGAAGAGGACCCACAGCAATGGTTCTCAACCTTCTGGCCCTTTAAATACAGTTCCTCATTTTGTGACCCAACCATAAAATTATTTTCGTTGCTACTTCATAACTGTAATGTTGCTACTGTTATGAATCGTAATGTAAATATCTGATATGCAGGATGGTCTTAGGGGACCCCTATGAAAGAGTCGTTAGACTGCCAAAGGGGTCGCAACCCACAGGTTGAGAACCGCTGACCCACAGGGACCAAACCATTTATTAGACTAACTTGATATGTCTGTCTACCTAAGAGACATGGTTCAAATCACTCAGGCCATTGAGATTGAATATGCAAGTGAGTTCTTCCAGAGTTCCTCAAAAGTACCCATAGTAAACCTGGAAAAGTTGACACATTTCAAAAAGGTTGGCAATGACTTCCTCTAAGCCCGTGACATTGGACAAACATTAACCAAACTAAATATCTGGAAAGTCTAATCTTTGTTGAGGTAAATGAGGTGCCTAAAAGTAACAGGACATCTAGACTCTAAATTAAAATGTGAATTAAAGAACATTTAATCTGTAAAGTTAGCTTATAAGTTATTCATTGAATGTCTTCATCTGAACGATGATAAAAATGGAAAGGAAAATGACTTGTTCAAGGTCACAACATTTGTTAGTGGCAGAGCCGTGATCAGTAGTAGCCTTTGTGTCCTGTCTCCAGCCCTATGTAGTCCCCGTAGTTATATTATACTGGCTTTTAGACACACAGAGGGACAGACCAACAGTCTGAGGAACCTTGAAGATTACTCAGTCCATGGGAGAAAGGATATCAGTCACTTCTTTAATTATGTGGAGGGGAAAAATCCAGTGTTAAAAAATTCAATTGGAGAAAAAGTATAGGAGAAAGAAATGTTTCTACAATATTCTCATCTGTCTACATAAAAGAAGAAAATTAACCTGTGCAATCTTCTTTCACATCACTAAATTGTTAGTTTTGTAAAAAGTGGGCAGAAACAATATCCACTTCTGAGGCTATCTATAATTTGGGCAAATGGTTTTATCTCAAAAATATATTAAGTAGTTTAATCATCAGGTCATAATTTACAACACTCGGTTAAATGAAAAATGAATAAATAAAATTTAGTCTCTGATAATTCCTGAAAAACTTAATGCTTCAAGAGCCATTTACACAACTGGTGCTTTCTTTACTCATCCTGAGCAGGAATGGAAAACTTTAGAGACATTCGTGCTCAAACTCCCAACTTTTCCAAGACTTGGCTATGTGAATTTAGCTTTGGATAAAACATGAAAATTAAGCGGTGCCACTTTTAATCATCACCTTCCCATTTATCTGGGTCTGGCCCCACTGAGTTTGCCTGAGCTATGATTTAAGTCATACCTTGCTTTCACAGAAACCATTGACTCCACCAGCTGTTACCTCCTTAGTACCAGTTGCCATCTGAGGCATACATATTATGGACTTTGTCTGATATCATTATGGATGATAAGCACTTAATTTCTTTCATTGATAGTTAATATCTTGTTTCTCTGGTCTTCGTTGTTGTTGACCTGAGAGTTATTTTCTTTCCCACGAAGTTCTCTAAGAACTTCCCTGACCACTTATGCTTCCAACAGTCAAAATTTATACTTGGTTGATATTGACAAAGTCAACTTATACAAAAAATATTGAATCTTGACAAAGCTTAAATGTGAAAGAATACTTCAGCCAGGATAGAGAATTGGTGAGCTCTCTTCCACTGCAGGTGTTATTCTCTTTTTAATTTGGCCTGAATATTAGTAACCTCTGGAAATACTTGGGGTAACCAGGAGGTTTCTCTACTGCCCTACAGAATGACATTTCTATAGTTTTGATGAAGAAAAATAATGTCCTTTTTGATACACTTGTATTATTTTGAGCCACCCCAGTTATCTGTTTGTTTCTAGTACTGTGTCATGACATAGAGAATCATCCACGAGTCCATGCTCTGCACTCCAGGCCATGATCAGCATCAAAGCTCAGGCTTATTTTTCTATGGCTTGAAGCATATCAGCTAAGACAAAGGCAGGAAAAAAATCTGCCATCAATAGAACAATTTGGCCCAAGGTAAGTAAATAATGAATCCAGTGTGAGAGACTTGTCATATAAACATACAAAAATCTTGAGTTAGTCCTTTTTATACATTTATACATATAGCTCATGGAAATACATGAATATTGACATGACACATCATCTTGTATCTTTTGAAGTTTCCAAAGTTCCCTAAATGACCATAAACATTTAGCTATGCTCAATTCATATATTAAACTCATAGTATTTGAAGATATATCTTTTAGCTATGGGTTTATACAATTTTCAAAATTTATATTTAATGCACTGAGGAAGAGCTATGAGGAAGATTGGGGAAACCTATTAAATGCCACTTAATAAATGCAATTTATATTTGATGTAGAATTAAGACTTCAACTGGCTCATTTCATTTAGTAGTAGAAGAAATTTATTTTGGGGGTATAATTATATAAAATATATTGTTATTTTTATTTCTTGATTTTTACAATGTGAATATCTAAACATATTTTTTATGTAAATCAGAAGAAAATTCCCACAAATTCTCTATGGGTTTCTGGTCCCATTGGTTCTTTCTTTCCCCATCCTCTTTATGTAATACTAGGGGCCCGGTGCACAAAAATTTGTGCACTCGGGGTGGAGGGAGTCCCTCAGCCCGGCCTGTGCCCTCTGACAGTCTGGGACCCCTCAGTGGATGTCCTATGATGGCCCCAGTCTGCCAGGCGCCTTTTGTGTGTGGGTGTGTGTGGATGTGTGTGTGTGTGGCCACTGGGGACCTGCCCCCAGCCGCATCTGAGGCTCGGAGCAGTCCTCTTGTGTGTGTCTACCTGCTGGGGGCCTGCCCCAGGCACACCGTGGAGGCTTGGAGCAGGCACCCCCTCTATGATGATCTCTCAGACTCTTGCCCTCCCCTGCATGTTGTTCTCTTTTTTGAGCTGTGGCTAGGGCTGGGTACGGCCTGCCTCCCAAGCTTGCCTACTGCCCATCTTCCTCCAGCCACCAGAAAGCAGGGAAAACCCCGCCTTGTGGTCAGGCCAGCCTTTTCCTGCTCCCTGATCCCCGGAAGGGACCTGGGAAGCCGCCAAGCAGGCCGCCAACTCTTTCCCACTCACCCGTCCCCTGCTGCCTTCCTTTCCCACTTCCCGGTGCCGCC